>CM070548.1:60424974-60679723 GCA_036346405.1 Phyllostachys edulis
AGACTATCAGTACAATTCATCTATGTCTCTTTGATGAGGTAAAGTACTTGGTGATTAAAGAGATTTCACCGAAGAAATTATGGAGTAACTTAGAAGAATTGTACATGGCGAAGTCGCTGACAAACTGATGGGTGTTAAAACGACAATTGTACAGGTTGTGCATAGAGGAAGGCACACGATTTTTTGACCATCTCAATGTCTTCAATAAGCTTGTCACGTAGCTGATTAGTGTGGATGAGAAAATTGAGGAGAAAGACAATGTCGTCATACTAGCATCATATGTACCACCATCATGAGAGCAATTGGTGATGAATATTCTTGTCGGGAAAATCACTCTCAACTTCAATGAGACAGTTGTATGTCTATTAGAGGCGGGGTCCTTGAAGAAGTCATCAGATTCTTCATTCTCTGGTGATCAAGCATTGACTGGTATAGGTGTTGCAGGCAAAAGTAGTAACCACAGGAAGAAGAAAGACAAAAACAAGGGCACACATGTATGCTATCTATGTAACGAGGAATGCCATATGATAAAGGGATGTCCAAATTTGAAGAAACTAAAGGGTGCATGCCTAGTGGCGGGTAGCAAAGGATGATTTGGACGCACTAGTCGTCAATCAATCAAGAACTTCTCATGTATGGATATTAGATTCGGGTTGTTGCTTTCACATATGTTCGTCAAGGGAGATGTTTGACGGATAATCTCTATGCCCGACGGATGGAATTGTTCACTTAGCGGATTGCAAGAAGTATGCAGTCACTGAGGTGGGGACAATTATATTGGAGATGTATGATGGAGCCCATCGCATACCGACGAGATTTCGATATGCTCCAGGCTTAAAGAAGAATCTAATATCTGTGAGGTCACTTGAACTTGATGGTTGTGAGATTTCACTTCAAGGTGGAGTCATACGAGTTACATGCAAAGAGCAAGTAATCATGAAAAGTATCTAGTGCAATGGAAGATACCAGTTAATAGGTAAACCAAAAGGAAGTACAACCTATAGGAGGTCTAATAAAAATCCTGGCCAGGAGAAGGAAACCATGTTGTCAGTGGTAGGTACTCAGATCTCATCTGTAGTTATGTGTGGAATTGCAAAAGATGGTTGCAAAATCTGGGAGTCACAAAGACAAAGGTGTGAACTGTTGTAGGAAGGAGGGCATGGGGATATAGGAACATGAGGTGTGATTAACGAAACTACACAAGGAAAGAGCTCCTAGGTGGAGTGTTGGGGGTGGCCAAGCCTAGATATCGACATGCACATTACGGTGATGTGCACGAGCCCCTGTGGTGGGGCACTCCCAAAGGTAGGAAAAAACAAAAAAAAAGTTGATCCGACTTGGTGCGAGTTCTTGGAGGAGCACGATGACTTCAACGGATGAGAGTCAATGTGAATAGTGTTGAATACGATGACTCGTATCGTATTCATTTAGGGCTTCGAGAGGTGTGCTACAAGGAAGCCTAGATGAGTCCTAATAGGATTAGTACTCCTACTTTCCTTTAGAGTAGGATTCATACTTCACTTTGGAGGAGGACTAGAGGGACTATATATATACCCATAAAGGGTGACCATAGGAACCCAAGAAGCAAGCCAAGCAAGATGAACTCATCCAAAGCAGAGGGCGCGAGGCTAGGTTACTTTTTAGCTCTAGATTCTTGTATAGGGCAAGGATCCGATAGTCGTAAAAGGTTCGAGAGGGTTGTGAGAGAGCGACAATCTCCTATACTCTTTTGAGATTGTGCTTAAGGAATTTGCGGTCGGCTTCGTCACATCTTTCTCTCTTATCGTGGTTGCTTCGTCGCCATTATTTTGGTTCTATCTGCGCGATTCATCTATGTCATTTTTATACCATGCACATTCGTATTATCAAGGCTGGACGAGGAATATTACCTTGATTACAGCGCAGGTGTAGGTGTAGGCAGCCCAGCCAGAAGAGTGGAGTGTGTGTGGTGGGGACATGTCTGTATTTAAAAGGATTTTTTTTATGCCAGTGCAAATGTTCAGAATCTTTGATCTGCCATTGCAAAGTGACATCTCCCTCACATGCCACTACAAAGTCGAAACAATACCCTCTTATGCCACTATTGACTAGTCAAGACGTGAAGTGGCTATGCAAGTACCATTTTGCCCTTGTTTTCTTCTTCTTTCTTTCACTCCCTCATCTCACTCTCCCTCAGCCTCCTCCAGCTGTGAGCAGGCTGTCGTGGCACCGATGGGGCGATAATGCAGATCAGGTGAGTTGCAGGTCAGCGTAGTCACGATGGTGCCGGGACAAGGTGGCGGTGCGCTCACGCGAGCTTGCTGTGACCCGACAACACTATGGGGAGGAGGAGGAGGCAGGCGAGGGAGGGGCACGACGAGCGCAAGGGGAGGAGGTGGACGACGAAGGAGGAGGAGGCTTGGAGTGCGCTTCGCATACCTTGTGCCAACGGTGGTACTTGCGGCACCGGTTGAGGTTCGACCAACACCGTCAGCCAAAGCGCCTGCCGCCCGCCAAGATGTGTCTTCCTCTTTTGCATTGCTGCCACGCCGTGGACGCTGCTAAGGCGAGGCCGATGGAGAAATCTTGGAACTCCGCTGCGGTGGCGCAAGAGGAGGAGGAGGAAGACGACCAAGGCAGCTTGGGAGAGAGGCGAGGAGGCGGCTAGGGGAGGGGTGCGGCGGGCGCAAAGGGAGGAGGAGACGGCCGAGGGAGGGAGAGAAGATGAGGATAGATGGAAATGGGAGGGAGGCGGAATATGGCGAGGGTAATTAGGATATTTTGGAAAAAAATTGTCTATAAAAATCTAATGAAAATGACCGTCGTGGTAAAAAAAGATTACATTTGTGAAATGTAATGATATGGAAGAAAATAACATCAGTGGTAAAAAAAGATTACATTTGTGAAATATAATGTTATAGAAGAGAGATGTGGTTTTATAATAACAAGACCGATACTTAGAAAGTTTGAAGTGACATATAGGCCTGTTTGGATTGAGACCTAGGCTCTATGCATGGAAAAAATTGGTGCCTAGAGGTAGCCTGAAAAGTAGATAGTTTTTGCCTGGCCAGGCAAGTCTGAAGATGTGGTATTTGATTGAAGACCTAGACCTGGAGAAAATATGAAGTTAAAAAATAACGTCTTGAGATGGTTTAGAAATAAATAGCGTAAAAACGGTTCATTAACTAACTTCTAATCTCAATTAGCTACTTCTAATCTTAATTTGCTGACAACGCACGTGCAGGACAGGGAGCTAGACGACCAGATTCAGCGTCTAGACCTGACTTCTAGCTCTGCCAGACATACGCGCCCAGACAGCTCCGGGACGGTCTCCAGCCAGATAAGCATTCTTAAGGTCTCCATCCAAACACGCTCATAAATTTTTGCCCTATTTAAAACCTCGAGCCAGAGTGGCAGGGAGGGAGTCGCCATCCCAAACCCCATCGCACGCACCCAATCCCCAAACCCCCAATCCCTCCTCATCCACTCCGGAGCGAGCCCGGCCATGGCCTGCTCCCTCGCCACCGCCACCGTCGTCTCCTCCACCCCCAAGCCCCTCGCCGCCGCCTCCCCCGCCGCGCCGCACTCCCTCCCCGTCCCTCGCGCTCTCTCCGCCGCAGCGAGGCCCCTCCGCCTCGCCGCCGCCTCCAGATCCGCCCGGACGAGCGCCTTCGTCGCCCGCGCCGGCGGAGTGGTGAGTCTCGTCTCGTAGCGCAGCGGCTTCTCTTGGACTGATGGGCTTCACGTCCTGCTCACTGGTCGACGTGCCTGTGCTTTGTAGGACGATTTGCCGTTGGTCGGGAACAAGGCGCCCGACTTCGAGGCCGAGGCCGTCTTTGACCAGGAGTTCATCAATGTATGCGCACTCGCGCCTTCCCTAACTCCACCCGTAGCATAGAAAGGGATGTTTCTCCGCTCAAATTTTGGTGATAGGTTTCATGTAGTGAGTTGGCGGTGCATGTCCTGAATTCTGACTGTTGCTCCTGTTGTTGCTACCCTGTGTGTTTGCAGGTCAAGCTATCTGATTACATCGGGAAGAAGTATGTGATTCTGTTCTTCTACCCCTTGGACTTCACCTTCGTCTGCCCGACAGGTGAGTTTAAAACATTTTCGTTAGTGACGAGCTAGTTTGTTTGGATGCCAGCCAATCTCGGTCTAAGGAGGTTCTAATAAATGCATGCAGAGATCACTGCTTTCAGTGACAGACACGGGGAATTTGAGAAGTTGAACACTGAGATCCTCGGTGTTTCGATCGACAGTGTGGTATGTTATAACGTCCTGAACTGCTGGAAGTTCACGCTTGTGGTAGCGTCTATAAAATAGTTGATGGTTTCTTCAAGAAAAAGAAGTTGCTGGGTCATTC
Source organism: Phyllostachys edulis (assembly GCA_036346405.1). Classification (NCBI taxonomy): domain Eukaryota; kingdom Viridiplantae; phylum Streptophyta; class Magnoliopsida; order Poales; family Poaceae; genus Phyllostachys; species Phyllostachys edulis. The sequence continues at coordinate 60,429,317 of CM070548.1, forward strand.
ATTTGATTCAGTGCAATGATATTGTGCCTGTAGTTTCAGCTTTGCGAGAATGTTAAGGTTTATGTACCATATCTCATGTAATTGAGCTGGCTTCAAAACCTACCACATAAATGAATTAAATGTACCAATGTCTTTCTAGTGTTTGTGCATGAAATTGTGGTGGCGGGAAATATAGATAGCTATCTAATTGCAGTTAAGTTCTGGTACATACTAGCTCATAAGAGGAATGAAATTATTGTGTGTGCATGTCTGTTAATTTGGTTGGCTTAACTGCTCCTATACCGAGAAAGCCGCATGCTAGGTGATTTATGGAGCTTAAGTGCTGGCCTTGTTTCAAAATGAGCTATAAACTGTTTTCATCCTGTTTCAATAATAAGGAAATGGGGTATCATGATGCGATGCCCTATTGATCTAAAAAGTGCTGGCCTTGTATGCACAGTTCTAGATCTTATTCTGGATATTTTTTTGGAAAATATATTTTCCAGACATGAAACAGTAATTCTAGTTTTTTGAAGTCTACTTTCCTTTTTTCTTGGCCACCAGTTTCCCTGACAAAGAAGTATGACTATGTATGCTTTGTTCTTCCCATAAGGAAATATACACCCTGATATGCTCGCTCGACTAATGTAATGATTAACCAGAAAATTACTCTACATGGATTTTAATAGCAGTGACAGGTCACATCCGTTAACTTTTAGTTTTGTTTTGTTCTGGTGTAATAGGTGTTATCGAACTAATGTTATTCTAGATCACATAATTTTTGTGCTGTATCATTTTTTTTTTCACTTGATGACCTTATATTAGTTTTAGACTTTAGTTACTGTGTTTTTTTAAGAGATTTAGTTGCTATAGTTTCATCATTGACATAACCTTCTTAATGGCGTTTCATCTCCATCCTTCTACAATAACCTGACATTTGAACAATTATTTGGATGTAGTTCTCCCATCTTGCATGGGTGCAGACAGACAGGAAGTCTGGTGGGCTTGGTGATCTGAAATACCCACTGATTTCTGATGTTACTAAATCAATTTCAAAGTCCTTTGGTGTCCTTATCCCTGATCAGGTATTCCATTTGGCCAATTGTTATTCTTACTCTTCCATGTTGAGACCAATTGCCTTTTCTTTTACGCCTTCCTGTTTTATCTTTGCTATATAAATTTGAATGTTCTGTCAACAGGGTATTGCTCTGAGAGGACTTTTCATCATTGATAAGGAGGGAGTGATTCAGCACTCTACCATTAACAACCTTGCCATTGGTCGCAGTGTGGATGAGACCATGAGGACCCTTCAGGTATTTTACATCTTACTCATGTTCAAGTTTCGTATCGGTCCTTGCTTCAGCCTCTAGGAAACAAAGGACAAGTTACTAGTTTAGTCATAAACCAAAAGGAAAAGCACATTTATTTAACATTCATGGTGCTTGTGAAACACATTTCATACAATATACACCATTTCAGTCTGCATTGTACATTTTAATTCGCTGTTATATGCAGTACAGTAGCGTTAGGCATTTTAAGAAACAGAATATACACTTGTTGCAGCGTTTTAAAAGTGTACATTTAATTAAAGAAGTATTAATCTTGCACATGAGTACGTAACTGAAGAAATTGTGCTTTGCTAACTTCCTTTGCTAAGGTAAACAACTCGTTGTACTAAGTGGAAAAAATCAAAATTTGGAATGTACATTTCATTGTACGAAATGTATCCCTTAAGGACCGCAAGATGCACTGTAGTCGACCTGAGAAAAACTAAGGTCACTGTAAAAGCTCAGCTACTTTTAGTCTGCTTAGTCTGATCCTCGGCGTGGCTCTATAAACTACCGGGCTTTGCTTGACAAACCAAGCTAAGCTGGTCTGGCCATGCCACAGTTCACTAATCATTATCCGCCACATGCGTAACCTGACCATGTCACAGTTCACTGGTCATTACTCACCAAACGTGTAACCTGACCGCTCCTTTTCGACGTTACAGGCATTGCAGTACGTCCAAGACAACCCAGATGAGGTCTGCCCGGCGGGATGGAAGCCTGGGGAGAAGTCCATGAAGCCCGACCCCAAGGGCAGCAAGGAGTACTTCGCGGCCATCTAGACGCGAGAAAATGCTTTGCTGCTGATCATGAATGTTGTTGCTCCGTCGTGTCTCGGCTGTGGATGTGGAGTTTTGCTTTTGCGAGAGCCTGCATTGCGTCGCGTCGACATCTTGTTGTGAACCAGAGCATAGTAGCATATGTGCTTCTGATTGAATGCTGTCTCTAAAATGTTATCCCCAACAAATAAGGTTTGTTTTGGTCGTATATTAGAAAGTTCCAAGTCTCCAAGGGGGTTTGTCTGAATTGCTCGCCCAGTTGGTCATGCTAGCCGGGTGCTTATAGGTTGGCATGAACTTTTTTTTATTTAACTTTTTTAAAATTTTATTTTAAAGTTAATCTCCTATGCACTTTATTTCTAATTTTGACCTTTTTGGTCACACCACCATCTGTGGTGTGACAAAACAATATTATCATAAGTCTCCAAAATAGCATTTTTTGTCACGTAACTGGTTGTGACGTGACTAAATAACTGTCACGTCACGGGTGGTGGTGTGATAAGATATTGTTCAGATACGGACTAACGTGACAGTGTTGTTTGGTTACGTCATGTGATCAAAGAGGTCAGAATTAGAAATAAAGTACGCGGGAGGTTAACTTTAAAATAAAAATTTAAAAAGGGTTAAATAATAAAAAAATTCGTTTGGCATCCTGTCTCATCTGTCTACTTATAGTTTTGCTAGACATCGCCACAGATATCTCGGTAAAAGAGATTGTGGCTTGCCGCAGTGGGGAAAAAACAGTTAACCAAACAACTAAAACAAGCCCTCAAAAAAATGTAGAACCCGTGTCTAACATCTAGTGAAAAGGGCCATATAGCTTCAGCCCAATTTAACTCTGGCCCAGATGGATAAAAAATGAACGGACGGCGCATGCAGGCTCATTAAAACACTTTGCAGGCCCAACTTTATATTATCATGGATTTTGTTGATGGCCATGTAATAGCGGCCCTCTGGCCCTAGATCCTACTGGCTACTTCCCAGGTCCCAGTTCCCCTGGTCTCCTCACGGACTAACTTGTCCTGCGTGTATGTATATCTTTCCCTTCTGTTCACACATCGGGCCGGATCGGGCTTCGGATGGATCTAGAAAAGCCCGACCTCGGCGCAGAATTAATCCCTTGTTTCCGACTGTCTCCTGTGCCCCACACCAAAAACCTAACTCAGCACCTCGCCGAACCGTCGTCCCACCACCGGTTGCCGACGCCCTCATCACCCAGCCGCTGGCCATTCCTATTGCCAGCCGAAATCTGAGGTTAGGGCACTGGTGAACCTCGGGAACCTAATTAACCCTTGCAATCTCCGATGAAGACGCATAAAATCGCCTATTGGTAGAGAGAGAAAGGATCACAGCATGCATGTAGGCTAGCAAAACCCTTCTTTTCTATCATCATCTTCCATTCTTCCTGCAAAGTCACCATTTAGTGGAAGTGATCATTTTACGTCGGCACTTTTGAAGAAGCATCTTAGTCACTTCCGTCATCCAAAAAGAAAGAAAGAAAGGAACCAATCGATCCATGCAGTTTGAACAGGCCAGCGCGCCGGTCAGGAATATTTCCACATCTCACAGCTGCAAAGATCACAAAGGCCGGTGAATGAAACGAATAACCGAGCAACAACCGGACGAAGTTGGCCATCACCGGCCATTCTTTCCATGTTTTCCCCAGTCCTTCGTGCCCATACCTGCCCTGCCCAGCTCTCTTTGCATTCCCTAGCTACACTCCGGCCCTGTTCCTGATCTAACACAACAACGCAATCACCAACCATCACTCAAATAAACTGAAGTGATAGGACATAGAAGCAAAATGACACCTGCACAAATATGTATGTTTCTGTGTGTAACTGACTAACAAAATCACTGTGCCTGCATGCATGTGCATTCAGCTGAGCCGAGGCAGGAAGGAATGACTTGACATGCACTTTTCTTTTCCATTCCAGCCCTACTACTGTACTATTCCTCGTAGTGCTTCTCTTATCGGAGTCAGATCAGGTCAGGGCCAGGCGCGCGATGGGTACTGAGCAGTAGTAGTAGTATTAAAATTTGGCTGCTTTTAGCCGGAAGATGACACATAAGTGCTTTCTAGCCCCCTCTTCTTTACTCTTTATTACAACTTTGAGAAAGGTCACTGAACAGAACAGGACGGGCCTAATTGATGTTTGTTTAATCTGATCGATCTCTCGACAAGCTATCTTGTTACTTGTACTACTCTGCTTTGGCACAACCGTTAATTAAGCGAAGACTAATGCTAAAAGAAGTAGAAATAGAGAGAGAGAGAGAGAGAGAGAGAGAGAGAGAGAGAGAGAGAGAGATCAGTGTTGTTTATCTTTACGTTGCTTGTATGATTCTGTCGTCTTTCCTGTTCCTTTCTTTCCATATGTTTTGTATTCTTTTCTTTCTCCTTTGTTTTCTTTGCTTGTGTAATTTGCCAAGCAGCCTAGCTGCTGCTGTATGCACTTTTCATTTAGCTCACCTTTTGTGGTAGCGTTTTTTCTCTTCTGCCTTCGCAGAGTTTTTCTAGAGTATACATCGGACGCACTCGCGCGCGCGCACACTACACGCATGCCCCCTCTATACATGGGTGCGATCTAAATACATGTCTAATATAGAGCGGGGGCTTAAATCTTACATAATACGAACACACACTTTCACCGTTAAACAAATATATGTACGTGTACTATTCCAAAAAAAAACTGAAAAACCCCCACCTGATGAGGCACCTGAGCTCAAAGCTAGAAGGACTGCACGCATAGCAGGGTTACTAGCCACCCGAGCAAAGCTCGGTCCTCTTGCCTTTGCAGAGTTACCACTGCCTTTGCTATCATTAGGGCTTGTCCTTTTGCTGTCCTCCGGGCCCCATGTGATGACCAAAGCTTTTCTTGACTGTGACCGGCCGGGGATTAGTTTGAAAAGATCATACGGAGAGAAAGATCATCTGCATTGGTAGTAATATATAGGCAGCTTATTGATCAGAATCCAATAAAGAAACCATATATTAAAAGCTATCGATCTGAAGAGGGGCAAATGATCATGGAAAAAGCTGCACATACCTGGGGTTTGGTTGCAAACATTCAAATATTCTATGTTTTGCAATCCTGTTTGATGGTGATTGACATGGATGTGAAGATTTATGCATATGTTGTGCATTGTACAAATGGGAATTGATGATTGGGGAATGAAGGTTGATTTCTTGGAAAGGGCGAGGACCTGATTGGAATATGAGCAACTTACGATCATTTGTTTCCCCCCCTTCTATTTTTCCTTCTCTGTTCATATCCCTATAAAGAACAGCGTTGGAGCACGACTTTTGATGCAAATGTATGTGATTATGACCCGGTCAATGGTGCTTAACCACACTTTGATGCACAAGCTTTGGCTTTTATCTTGACTGTTAATTGTTCCTATCCATCTAGCAGTACTGCAGCAACAATATCACTTGTATTCCTACTCTTTGTTTCTTTTTTATTTTCAATGTTTATACTTTGATTTTCAGTCATTAATGCAATTCTATAAGGTAGAGTGTTTTTACAAAGAAAAACAAAGATATAAAGAAAAAAAAGGCCATTCTGATTCACCATGTAAGATTACTTTGGAATGTTCAACAACAAATTTGCTTGTACTAGTAACTGTTACTTGGCGAATTAGACCTTAAGCTGACCATTTATTCTCTTAACTTTTCTTTACAAAAGCAGCATATATGCAAATTCATGTGTTCATTAATTTGTAACGTATGATCGATCTAGTAACGAAGATTATGTAAATTCCTACCTATACCTCAGTACATACATAGAAATTCTTTTTAATCTCAGTTTGTTGAACTACTCTTATATCTTCAGCACTACTAGCACTACTAATGTCCAGTCTGCTTTTGAGGAATCATAAATGCCGAAAAGCTCCAACTTTACTGCATCTCGATCGTGCATATATATAATTGTGACTTTTTAGAATGGACTTGTGAGTGATGTTAATTTAGTTGTGTGCATACACATATAAACAGATCAAAGCATGCATGCATATGGGCACATATATGAGTATGGATTATGTACAACCCGTTGTGTTCACAGCCCCAATCTCCACCGTCCTGTGCGCTTTGAGATTAGTGCAGCAGGAAAACCAAATATGCAATATTGTGCATCATAATTATGTCATACCGTACACATGTAACCCAGTACCGTCTCTCCTCACCCATTCTCTCCGTCGCTCTCTCTTCCGTCTCTCTCTCTCTCGTCCATCAAACTTGACTGCTATGGCGCCACCACCCGTCACCGTCCGCCAGAGGCGAGGGAGACTCCGAGGGCCGTCAGATGCGGTCTTCTTGGACTGCGCCACCACCGTCCCCAGCCGCCCTGCACGCTTCTTCCCCGACGCTGGCGCCGCCGCATGTCGCCCTCCCCGGCCGCACAAGCGTTGGATCCGGCAGTCCTCGACCACGCCGCCGCCAGATCAGGCCTTCCCAGACCGCATCGACCCCATTCTCAGCAGCCCTCCATTCTTCTTCCTGGCACCAGCGTCGCTGCAGCGATCTTGCCATCCCCGGCTACCCTGACACCGGATCCGACGTTCCCCAGCCACGCCGTTGCCGGATATGGCCTACCCGGTGTAACATCCCAAAATTAGGACATATTTTTAAATGTGTGAAAATGTAAACTTTAAAAGTTTTGATGCATTCCTTTGTTATTTAATTTTTTTGGATTTCCATTCAAGGTTTTGTTTGATTTTAAAACCTAAGCATCAATTTTGGAAACATAAATCTAATGGATATATAAGTAAAACAAATTGAAGTAAAAGATGATAATTAAAAATCCAAACTTAGAATAATGGATAATTAACAGTGGAGGGAACCCATTATGTTCTGAAATTTTTTTAATAATAAATTCGGACCTAATTCATCAGATAATAAGAAGAAGAAAAATAAATCTCGAAACAAATCGAACGGATGAAAATCCAACTATTTTGACAAAAGAAAAAAGTTGAATGTTGCGGCACAAGAAAAATGTGTGTACGAGAGCAAGCAGCAAATGGAATCTCTGGCTCTGGTGCACCCTGGCGCAGGCATCCCATCCCACATAATCCTTGGCAAAAGGCACAAACGATCAATGCACAAACTCATTTGCATCAGCATGGAGTAGTGCTACTGCACCAATGATTAACGATCACAGACCCCAAATCTTTCCTAGACCAGGTTCTAAATTTTAGGAAGATCAGTTTACTCACTTTGACGCCATGCATGCATATGGTGAGTATATCATTAGAACATTTTTAGTGTATTGAACCGACGTTGATTCAAAGTTATACTACATAAGTATTTTAACAAATGAGTTTGTTTTTCTCTAATGTATTGAACCGATTCCTACTAATAACTGAGACCCATATTACATTAAAAAACCACAAAATAATAATATCTTCTCTCAAACGCACTCTCTTCTATGTAGTTGTTTAATGCTAATATGAGTTGTTTAATGCTTTGAATCGATTCCTAAGTAGAGTTCGGTTCCATATATTTTTTTTTGTTAGAATCGATCCCTCTAATGTATTGAATCGATTCAATGCCTTCTCTCTCCTCATTTGAATCGGTTAAAACACAACATTGAAGATGGTCTTAGTAATTCAATTCTTTAGAGGCATGCAGCTGATCACACACATGCATAACACAAGAAACAAACAAACAATCTAGTTACAGATACTGTGCAGTGCACATCCATATGCTAGTACTACACTACTTCTAGCAAGGTGCTTCTATCTGAATGAGCGACCAAGCTACAGTCTTGTAGACAGAGAGAGAGAGAGAGAGATGGAGGGAAAGCTGAAGTAGCTTTGTATCTGCTTTGTCAGCACATGCAATCCACTTTTTCACACCAAAAAAATCCACTTTGGACCAAAGAAACCTTCTCTCTCTCTATCTAAAAACAAATAAAATTCAGCCCTCCTCGACAAGAAAAGCACAAACCCAAACACCAAAAAAATCCATCCAGACTTCACCTCAGTAGTAGTATAGTACCTCACACTGCACCCTGCAAAAGATGGGCACTCAGACACCAAACAGCATATAAAGCAGCTGGCCAGGGCCAGGCACCCCACTACCAATGACCCCTCATATCTGTCATCTATTCATACATCTCTCTCTCTTGCACCTAGCTAATCAAGAGACACTTCACATCAACTAGCTAGTGAGAGCGTGTGGGTTGTCCTTGATAGCTGCAAATTCCATTAATTTGATCACCGTTGCCAGCCTGATACTAGGAGCTCAAGATTGTTGGAGATGAGGGCTGGGGGGTGCACGGTGCAGCAGGCGCTGGCGGGGGAGGCGGCGGCGGTGGTGAAGCAGGCGGTGAGCCTGGCGCGGCGGCGCGGGAACGCGCAGGTGACGCCGCTGCACGTGGCGAGCGCGATGCTACAGGCGGCGGCGCCGTCGGGGATGCTCCGCGCGGCGTGCCTCCGGTCGTACTCGCACCCGCTCCAGTTCAAGGCCCTGGAGCTCTGCTTCAACGTCGCGCTCAACCGCCTCCCGGCCTCCGCCGCGGCCTCGCCGCTCCTCGGCCCGCACCACGGACACGGCCACGTCTACTACCCGCCGTCCCTCTCCAACGCGCTCGTCGCCGCTTTCAAGCGCGCGCAGGCACACCAGCGGCGGGGCTCCGTCGAGACCCAGCAGCAGCCGCTGCTCGCCGTCAAGATCGAGCTCGAGGAGCTCGTCATCTCCATCCTCGACGACCCCAGCGTCAGCCGCGTCATGCGCGACGCCGGATTCTCCAGCACCCAGGTCAAGGCCAACGTCGAGCAGGCCGTCTCTTCCGTCGAAGAAAACAACCCTTGCACCACTACCACCACTGCTGCTGCACCCCAAAACCCTAAGCCTAGCGCAGGCGCAGCTGCTAGTTGCTTTCCAGCTCATCAAGAAAACAAACCTAGTAAGCTACCTCTCGATCAAGTCCGAGAGGAGGACGTCGCGGCAATCCTGGACTGGCTGGCCGCCCGGAGCAAGAGGCGCGCCATGGTTGTCACGGAGTGCGCGGCCTCGGCTGAGGCGGTGGCGTGGGCGGCCGTGGAGAAGATCAAGCACGGCGACGCGAGGCACGAGGCCCTGCGGGGTGCGCAGGTGGTCAGCTTCAGCTTGTCCAGGTTCCGGGACGCGCCGAGGGACGAGGCGGAGCGGCGGCTCGAGGAGCTCCGGTGCGTCGTCAAGGCCGGCGGCAGGGCGGGCGCCGTGGTGCTGGTCGTGGAGGACCTCAGGTGGGCAGCCGAGTTCTGGGCCGGGCGCGTCGAGGCTGGGAGGAGAGCGGCGTCGAGCTGCTACTACTACTGCGCCGTGGAGCACGCCGTCGCGGATGTGCGCGCCCTGGCGTGCCGCGGCGACGGCGCCGGCGTCTGGCTCGTCGGCTACGGGACGTACCAGACCTACATGAGGTGCAGGGTCGGGCACCCCTCGCTGGAGAGCCTCTGGGGGCTCCAGATGCTCGCCGTCCCCGCCGGCAGCCTCGCCTTGAGCCTCAACTGCGTCGACGTCGACAGGTAATCAATTGATCATTCATCCATGCATAAATCGATTCGTCGATACCAAGTGTTCCGTTTCGGTTTCGTGTTAGGGAAGGGTGTCCATTCGCACCAAGAAACGATAGATCAGTTTGGATTGAAACACTGTGAGCATTCGATGTATGGTTGAGCTGGTACAACTAAGCCCTTTCCTCTTGCCTGCCACGAGTGAGTGAAAGGTTGAATCTTTTCCATATGTTTTCAGACAAAAGCTATACACGTAGATAGGTCATCTGCTTCACATTCTCTCTTTAGTTTGGATCTTTATTTCCTACACCTTTTCTTCGCATCCTCTTACTATATAACTATTATACACGATTGTTATTTGATTCAAACAATTAATGTGTAGTTTCATGTATTGCTTCCAACAGATTAGACATCTGTGCTACTCGGCAAAGATTTCGTTTGAGGATATATATGCAGGCATGATCAATCAATCAGCAGGCTGAAATTGACATTCAAAATTGACTGAATTTCATCAAAATTTGACAATTTCGATCAAATTTTGAATGATGTTTGAATTTGGTTTGAATGAAATGTGCGAAATTTCATCAAAATTTCGCAAAATTTCGTCAAAATTTGAAACCTGACTCGGCAAAGAGTATATATATGCAGGCATGATCAATCTCTCTTTGCAGTACAATGGCAGTCAATCAACAGTCGATCAGCAAAGCGAAGTGCGACAGAAGTGGAAACGGTGACAGAAGTGGAAACGGATCCACGTCGCCTTACTTGTCGCTTTTGGACGCTGGCGCCTCCGGCCAGCTGATGGCCGTCTCCACCTGCTGCGGCGATTGCTCCTCCACGAAGTTTGATGCCAACAAAGCACTGCCGCGATCAATCGTGCCGTCGTCCTCGAGCATTCCTTTTTGGCTTCAGCATTGCCGCGATCAGGTAAATACGCACACACATATATATAACATTGTCATTGCACAATGAGACTAACATTTTGATCTTAGCACTCGACTTGACTTGATGATTGGGTGATAATTAATTAACTAGGTTTTGTTGCACTGTACTTAATGCAGGAGCCTCCCCATTGCAAGAAATGGAGCTCGACATGCGGCGGCTCGCCGTCTCACAGGACGACTCTAAACTTGTCCACGGTGGTGTCGCCGTCCTCCTCTGTATCCTCCTACGAGCAATACTACTACCACTTGCACCAATCGTATCAGCCATGGCTTGTCGCCGACGTCCACGAGACCAAGCAGCCATGGAAAGGCAAGCGCAGCGGCGACGTGGACGAAGCCGACGGCGTCAAGATTTTGAGCGCAAAGGTCCAGTCTCACGACTCCAGCGCCTCCAATGGCTCGGTGGAGGTTGAGTGCCGCTCCAAGTTCAAGGAGCTCAGCGCCGAGAACCTCAAGGTTCTCTGCGGCGCGCTGAAGAAGGAGGTGCCGTGGCAGAAGGAGATCGTGCCCGAGATCGCGAGCACGGTTCTCCGGTGCCGGTCGGGCATGTCGAAGAGGCGCGACGACGGCGCGAAGGCCGTGAACGCAAAGGAGGAGACGTGGATGTTCTTCCTTGGAGGCGACACGGACGGCAAGGTTAGGGTGGCTAGGGAGCTCGCAAGCCTCGTCTTCGGCTCACGCAAGAGCTTCGTGTCCATCGGCGCCAACGCGTCGTCGTCGCCGGCACGGTTGGATTCCACCGAGCATCACCGGAACAAGTGGCCGCGGTCGGAGGCGAGGCAGGGCTACCTCGAGAGGCTCTTTGAGGCCGTGCGCGACAACCCGCACCGCGTCATTCTGATGGAGGACGTCGAGCAAGCCGACCGGCGCTGCCAGCTGGACATCAAGGAGGCCATCGAGAGCGGCGTGGTGCGGAGCCACGGCGGCGACGAGGCCTCCCTCGTCGACGCCGTCGTCGTCCTCAGCTGCGAGAGCTTCGACTCGAGGTCGAGGGCTTGCTCCCCGCGGACGATCAAGAAGACGAAGGCCGAGAGCGAGGAGGAGGGCACAAGTGATCGTCCTCAGAAGGAAGCCATCGCCACTTCGTCATCGTTTTGCTTCGATCTGAACATGAGCGTGGACGATGACGATGATGTGGAGGAGTGTTGCTTCGGTGATGCAGGCCTGCTCAAGGCAGTGGACCGGGCATTGTTCTTCAGACCACCGGAGGAGTTGTGAGTTGTGACTGATCAATCGTTTCTTGTGGGGGACCTCTGATCATTAATGCGAAGAACTGATCAATGTCTTAATTAACTGTTTGTCCTGTTGTTGGTCTGTTTAATTGTTAGTTTTGCTCGTTTATTTCTTTTTGTTTGGGGGGATCATGAGATTGGATCGAATGGATTAGTACCTTATGTATGTTTGGTTGAGCATGCAGGGAAGCACTTGTAAATTTCTAGTGGTGATCAATATATTTTGGGGGTAGCGTATTGGGTATCCTTTGTGTGTTAATTAATGTACTATATATTTCATATGGGTATCCTTGTGTGTTAATTAATGTACTATATATATTTCATATATAGATGCATGGATAGATTAGTTTTGTAAGGTTAATTACTAGTTAAGCAAAAATGAACCCGTTTCGATCGATGTACGACTAGAACATCTCTCATCATGTAATTATCAGATAATTTTCATCGTATCGACCAAACTAGGGTTTTGCCCTGGGCGCGAGATGTGGGGGCCCCGAAATTAAACCCGATTTAAGTTAAGTGATTACGCTAGAGACGCGACCCTTAACAGGAAATGAATTTGATTTCGAGTACCTGGATATATGTCTCATGTTAGCTCCCAGGATCAGCTGCTAACATACACATATCTATACAACATTATATCACTTGCATACACGATTTGAATATAACCAATAAAATTAGCAGCAGAAACATTAAATAAATAAGAACAAAATGTCAAGTATAATAAAATAACTTTCCTAATAGTGTGCCACAACCCCAATGGCAACCAACTGGGATTAAAGCCGATGAATCAATTATTGCCTGTTCTTACCTGCAATATAGACAAGCCAGCTGAGTACAAAAACGTACTTGCAAGACTTATGAATAGCAAATTTAAGTAAATGCATTTGGTGTCAAAGGATGACTAAAATGGTTCTTTTTCAGCATAAAACCAAGTTATTTGACAAGATAACTAGTATAGAACAAAATCACCATTTGACCAACATTTTGAAATATGATATAGTAGTAGATTCTCCAATTCATGATCAATATTTCCAAGATTTTACCATCAAGAAATCATACCTCAAAGTGGCTGTCCCACCCGGGTAAACTAACATCAATACACGAACTTCTCGTTCGTGACGACAATTCATTTCCAACCATACCCTGATCTTATTCCCAACAACTAACTGTGTATGGTTTCCCACAAGCGTTGTCCATGATTGGGGACACGGCTATTCAAATAGATTTATGACTCTACAGAGTTTGTGCTGCTTTACCGACATGATATGAATATCTTTTAATGTCGGCCAATGCACTCTTCCGTAGGAGTGTGTGACTGAGATATCATAACGATACCATTATAATGTTATGTGCCAGCTATTAAACCACCCGAGGATACACACCATGGCAGACTGTCGGTCGCTTGAACCACGATTACACCTCGTTGTGTAAGTAAGTCCTTGCGAAGCTTTTCGTAAACACAAGTGACCCTTAAGAGCAAGTAAGACAAAACTTATCATGTCGCCACTAGATTGACAATACAACAGTAACAATAATAAAAACAACAATTGTCAATCTATTTGTGGTTTGATAGCAAACACAATTCAAATTAATAGGCCAAGCCTTTGCCATTAACTCAGCATGTGGTTGCACGTATGACTTGGTTTAACACCACACAGACCGGTCCTTAATCACCCAGATAGGGCTACATCAATCCATAACAATTTCTCATCATAAACCTACACCCGTCCAAGTTAAAATGTAAAGAACTCAATGTCTAACATGTCCACAGTAACTAGATCCAAGATCTGAACATAATCCTCAATTCCAACATAATTCAATTTAATCTCGGCCGATGGACTAGCTCCATCAACCACTTTCGACTACAACTAATAGCACGGCTAAGCAGCGTTCTAGGAATCATTAAACAAACCCATATAACATATAACCTTAATCTTTCAAGGCAAAATGGTAATCAACATTCAAGGAAGGCCAGTGCAGTAAGTAGGGCATATATAAAGCTACCCAGTTGACATATCGATATTTGAAATTAAAGCAATGCATAGAATACTTAAAAATCAACATAGATATTTTTTAAAATTAATTGGAATTCAACGTGCATCAAAGGAAAGAACTGCTTGCCTTTGTTGGTACCACTCGTATTTAACCTCAGATTGAATTTTTACTACGTCGGAATCGTCGAAAACCTAACGAAAAGACGATATTGCAATAAACTCCAAATAAAGCCAAACATAACAAATCATTCAAAATTGTATACAACTCACACAGTAGGTAGAGTATGATTTTAGGTGGATTAGGTGAAAATTTTAGTACAATTGGAGTTCATAAGAATTTTCTAAGCATTTTACAAAGTTACAAACATTAATGTACAAATAATACAATTATAAAAATTTTCCATAACAGAAATATACTTAAAACCTAGCCCATTTAAAAGCAAATTAAAAATGACAACTAACAAAATTGGTTTCATCTAGTTTGGAGTTAAATTGAATTAGTTATGAATTTTCCAAGTTATTTGAATTTTTAGTGCAAGTTTAAATCGTTTCGGAATTACTACCCAAATTAAATACCTTTTTCACTCACACTCAGCTAGCCTTAGAGAATGACAAGCAGGACCGAGGTCAAGGGTTTGACCTGGTCAGCGGAGCTCAATTAAACGCGCATTCTAAAGAATACGTAACTCTGTTTGAGTGTGTAAGGATTACACTTTCATTAAGATAAAATGTACTTCTCAAACTACACGTCCACTTAACCGGTTGTATGGGCCCATATGTCAATCACTTGGAGGTTTAAATGAGTTTAACTTAAGTTTCTAATCAGGTTCATTACTGTGGGGCCTACATGTCATAAGAACATTAAGAAAACACTTAAGTGCTTAATGGTTAGGGTTAAACCTCAATCTCGCGGTGGTTCAATGGGGCTCCCGTGCATGGCGGTGTGGCAAGGAAGGCGATATGCCGCTACAGGGGGGCTCCGAGCTCGGAGAGCGACATCACGAACTTGATGACGATGACGCGGAGACCCGAGGTGAATAGCGGCGAGCTCCCGGTGGCCAGAGGTGGAGCCGAACGGTCGATTCTTGAGGATACGCTACTACTGATGACGAGAAAACCCGAGGAGGTGCGCATTGAGATCACCTAGGCACCAGGAACGCGGAGGAACCACAGTTGACGATGGGGAACGCCGATGATGGCCGGAATGAGGGTGGCGGCGGTTTCACCGAAGCTGGAGAAGAAGAAGTCGTACTCCCTCGAGGTTGCTCCAAAACCAAATTGAACTCGTTACTAAACTCCGGGGTGTAGGGATACGGGTAGGCTACGATAGCAACAAATAAAAAATTCTACCACGTAAACAAGGAAGCCAAGCAAGTAGATGATCATAGATTGTTACCACTAGACGCGCAGAGCAGCGGAAGAAGAGTTGGAGCAGCCTGGTCCAACGTAGAGCGTGTCGACATAGTGGTCGTAGTTGATCGGCTAGCGTCCTCGCGAGTCGATCGTCTCCTTCGGCAACCTCTGTAGTTCCTTATGAAGATCGCGGATCATCCTCAAGCGCAACAGCAATCGTAGTAGCGCCTCTACGGTATCCACATGTCCAGGGAAGGAACAACTGTACGCCGGTGTGCTAGCACCAAGCCGCATGGCAGAGCTCTCAGGAAGATGGCGGCTAGGGTTTCGGTGGAGCAACTTACGCGTCTCGCCACAGCCTCAAGCATCTCCTTATATAGTGCTCGTGACGGATCCTATCTGAACACGTTTGACGAATCGTATTCGTACTGGTTTGTTCTAACCCGTTAAGTGTGTGACCCATTAGGTTTATGCTTATTTGGTTGTGACTCGGAAACCCTTTCCGACTATGAGTCATCAGCGGTTCCTAGTAGAACATAGCGATTCCCGAATACACACAAATTATATCGAACAAACCTTAATGCAATATGATCTACGACTAGGTCCTCATCACTTAAGACTAGGTCCTATCTCTATACGACTAGTTCGTATTTGGTCACGACCAGTTCGTAACTCCTTACGACCAGGTTACATCCACTCTGTGATTACGTTCGACCTATCTACGATCAGCTCGTATCTCCATACGACCAGCTCATAACTGATCGAACTAAGCAACCTACTTGTGTATTCTCCCTTTGCCTCACGATATCTGGTTGAACTCCAGGTGAGATGTTGTATCATCTATGGACTGTTCAATACTTTCTCGATCGAGTGTCGGATAACTTCACGCGGTCGAACACTTCGACCACTAGTGGCATGGCCAAGCACTTACTTTATCCGACCACAACGAGGGGCCCAGAGACATCTCTCCTATTATGTTAGGAGGGGCAAATCCCATATCCGACTAGCCACATTCCTACGCATGTTTTAGAGCATACCCGAAAGCTACCTTTATAACTACCCAGTTACGAGTAGCGATTGGCAACCCCTAAGAGTGCTATTACACATGTAGGAAACCATGATGATCTCAGGTCTAAGGATTATACATCATCATTGTTTGAGACCAACTAATGACACATAGAATCATAACAATCTCAATAGTGTCTCAAGCTGGGTCTTATCCAACATTATGTTCTCTAACATGTGTCCATATTATTGGTTTGATATCTCCATATCCATGACATGTGAAGCATAGTCATCAACCAATACATATGCTAGTCTATTCATATGTGTTCTCATATGTTTCTGACCAGGGAACATTTAAGAATAATCATCGCATAAATAGAGAGTTTCACAATCAAGTCACATACTTGATAATAAATATTAACAATATTATTCTAGGAACAAGATAACATATTATTCAATGTTATGAACATAATGAAATATAATCATCTCTATGATTGCCTCTAGGGAATATTTCCAACAGTCTCCCACTTGCACTAGAGTCAATCATTTAAGTATCTAATACCGATAGCTCTTATGTGTGCCTCATGCTTTGGCTGTGTGAGAGGCTTTGCCAACGGATCAGCAACATTTAAATCCGTATGAACTTTGCATATCTTAACATCTCCTCTATCCACCAATTAGCGAATAAGATGATAACGCCTGAGTATATGCTTGGATTTCTGATGGGATCTAAGCTCCTTAGCCTGCGCAATGGCTCCATTATTGTCACAATAGAGATCCATTGGGCTCAAGGCACTCGGAACCACACTCAATTCAGCAATGAAATTCCATATCCAAACACCTTTCGCAGCTTTAGAAGCCGCAATGTACTCAGCTTCCGTCGTAGAATCAGCAACCGTCTCTTGCTTGGAACATTTCCAGCTCACTGCTCCTCCATTCAAAATGAATACAAACAAGATTGCGAACAATAATCATCTTTGTCGGTTTGGAAGCTTGCATCGGTGTAACCATTTACAATGAGCTCTTCATCACCGCCATAAACTAGGAACGCATCCTTAGTCCTTCTCAAGTACTTAATAATATTTTTCATAGCTGTCTAGTGACCTTCACCGAGATCAGCTTGGTATCTGCTTGTAACACTTAAAGCATATGATACATCTGGTCGAGTACATATCATGGCATACATGATAGATCCAATAGCTGAAGCATATGGAATACCATTTATTCGGTCTCGCTCATCAGTTGTCGAAGGACACTGACTCTTGCTAAGACTTATGCCATATGACATAGGTAAGAACCCTTTATTGGCATTCTGCATGTTGAACCGAATCAACACCTTGTGAATATAAGTACTGTGGCTTAATCCAATTAGCCTTCTTGATCTATCTCTATAGATCTTTATCCCTAAGATATATCTTGCCTCTCTTAGGTCCTTCATAGAAAAACTATTTTTCAATGATGCCTTATGATTCGGCATAGGAATGTCACTCCCAATCAATAATATGTCATCCATATATAAGATCAGAATTATAAGTGCGCTCCCACTAACCTTCATATAAACACAAGGTTCATCTTTGTTCTTGACGAAACCAAACCTTTTGATCTCCTCATCAAATTGTATATTCCAACTTCGAGATGCTTGCTTCAATCCATAAATAGACTTCTGAAGTTTGCACACTTTACTAGCATTCTTTGGATCGACAAAACCTTCAATTCGTGTCATGTACACATCCTCACTTAGGTTTCCATTAAAGAAATCCATTTTGACATCCATTTGCCATATCTCATAGTCGAAATATGCAGCAATAGCTAGAATGATCCGTCAGATTTAAGCATCGCTACCAGTGAGAAAGTCTCATCGTAGTTAACCCCTTGAACTTGTCGAAACCCTTTTGCGATTAGTCGAGCTTTATGAATGTGAACATTTCCATCCATGTCAATCTTTTTCTTATAGATCCATTTGCACTAAATGGTTTTAACACCATCAAGTGGATCGACTAGGTTTCAAACTTGATTGTCACTCATGGAGTCTATCTCAGATTTCATGGCTCCAGGCCATTTCTCAGAGTCTGGGTCCATCATTGCTTCCTCAAAAGTCTTAGGCTCATCATTATTCAACAATAATACGTCATGCCCATACCTTATAGGCAGTTGACGTGGCCTTTTAGATCTACGTGGGGCTGATGCCTCATCTATAGGTTCAACAATATTTTGTTCATCCTGTAGAGGTTCAGTAGGAGTTGAAACACTTTCAGACGTTTCCCAAATTTTCTTTGAGTTGCACCTTTCTCCCACTGACTCCTTTTGAAAGAAGCTCTTTCTCCAAAAACACACCATTTCGGGCAACAAAAATTTTGCCCTCTTCTTGGTTGTAGGAATAATATCCTTTGGTTTCCCTAGGATATCCTATAAAGAAGCATTTATCTGACTTGGGTGTGAGCTTATCAAACGTCAAACGTTTAACATAGACATCACATCCCCAAATCTTTAGAAAAGACAAACTAGAACTCTTCCCAGTTCATATCTCATATGGTGTCTTATCTACTGATTTAGATGGTACCCTATTTAAAGTTAAATCGGCACTTTCTAGAGCGTAACCCCAAAAAGACAATGGCAGATTCGATTGGCTCATTATCGACAGAACAATGTCCAACAAGGTCCGATTACACTGCTTGGACACCCCATTCCATTGTGGAGTGCCCGGTGGTGTAAGTTGTGGAACAATTCCACATTGTTTCAAATGATCACCAAATTCATAGCTCAAAAATTCACCTCCACGATCAAATCATAAAGATTTGATTGTCTTGCCAAGTTGATTCTGTACCTCACTCTATAACTCCTTAAACTTTTCAAAGGATTCCAACTTATGCCTCATTAAGTAGATATATCCATATCTACTAAAGTCATCAGTAAAAGTAATGAAGTACTGAAAACCACCTCTAGCTGTCGTGCTCATTGGTCCACATACATCAGTATGTATGAGTGCCAGCAAGTTGGACGCCCTCTCATTCCGACCAGTGAAAGGTGTCTTGGTCATCTTTCCAAGTAGGCAAGATTCGCATGTTTCAAATGATTCCAAATCAAATGAGTTTAGAATTCCATCATCATGGAGCTTCTTCATACATTTCTTACTTATGTGACCCAAACGACAATACCAAATGAAAGTGAAATTCATATCATTAGGTCAAGCCTCTTTGCATTAATATTATAGATGGGTGCATCATCAAGATTTAAAATAAACAACCCATTCAAAACAGGAGCATAGCCAAAAAAACATCTCATTAAAAAATATGGAACAACCATTGTCCTCAATAATGAACTTATAACCCTCTGCCATTAAACATGAGGTAGAGATGATGTTTGTACTTATGGCTGGAACGTAATAACAATTATTTCATTCCATAATAAATCCTGAGGGCAAAAGTAATGGTAAAGTCCCGACGGCTAATGCAGCAACCCTTGCTTTATTTTCGACGTGAAGATCCATCTCGCCCTTTGCAATTCTCCTATTCCTTGTTAGACTCTGCATCGAATTGCAAATATTAGCAACCAATCCGGTATCAAATACCCAAGAGTTAACAAAAGAATCAGCAAGAAAAACATCTATAACATTAATACCTGAAGTGGGAGGTTTAGTTTCCACCATTCTTTTTCAGATTAGCCAGGTATTTCTTGCAGTTCCTTTTCCAATGGCCTGGCTCTTTGCAGTAAAAGCATTCATTGTCTTGAGTCGAGCTAGACTTAGTCTTGGGCTTAGGCTTGTTAGTTTGGATCCCATCCGAAACTTTAGCCTTGCCCTTTCCTTTGACCCAAGTCTTAGCCTTCTTCTTGAAGCTTGTACTCTTTTGCACCATCATCACATGACTGTTGCTTTTCTTAATGCTGTCCTCTGCTGTTTTGAGCATCATATGCAGTTCGATGAGATTCTTGTCTAAGCCATTCATATGGAAGTTCAAAATCAACTACCCATAGCTTGCAGGAAGCGAAGCAAGAATCAAATCTGTAGCCAACTCTTGACTAAGTGAAAAACCAAGTTTTTCCAAGTTCTGTGTGTAACCAACCATTTTGATCATATGTGGGCTTACCGGACTACCCTCAGCTAGCTTGCTCCCAAACAATTTCTTTGAGATCTCATATCTCTCAGTTCTTGCTTGTGTCTTAAACATGCCTTTGAGCGCCACGATCATATCGTAGGCCTCTATGTTCTCAAATTGCTTCTAAAGGTCAGAGTTCATGGTAGCAAGCATGAGACAACTAACATCAAGGGACTCATCACATGCCCTTTTATAGGTAGTTTTAAGAGTAGCAGCAGTATTTTTAGCAGGCACATCTGAAATTTATTTCTCTAGAACATGTTCCTTTTTATCTTACCTAAGAACAATTCTTAGGTTGCGGGACCAATCTGCAAAATTTGTTCCATTTAGTTTTTCCTTATCAAGTATCGAATGTAATACAAAACTGGATGTAGGTACAACAGTTGGTGCCATGATCTACAACATAAAATATGCAAAGCTAAGACATATGTTCAAGAAAAGTAACTTCTATTAAACAATTTAATAAAGATACTCCCACTAAATACCATATCCCTCTTATGACATCTAGTGATTCAAGACCCATAATCAGTTAATCTACTAGTGAGCTTTGGCATCACTACTAGAAGATTAGTGAAATTGGTAAGCAACCCTTTACTAATCATATCTCTATATGACTCTTGTTGTTGGGCAGTATCTCTATGCTCCGGCACCCAGCCCTATGCCCCAAGGTCCATAACCGTTATGATGACCTCGTTAAGTTAAACCAATGCTATGCGTGTAAATGTTAAACACAAACCCATCTAGTCAAGGAATATTAATGGCACTCTACTTTAGCAAGACCTACCATTAAAATACATGACTTTGGATGGTCTTGACTAATTGGGAGGGCATCCATTTAACTTAATATTATGTGAGGAATTTTACTTCTACCATGTTAAAAGCATTTAAAGCAATTAAATAACATGCATAGAAATAAATGAAGCAGAAATATAAAAGGCATTCACGAGCAATCAAATTGCATTGTGATATAGTATGACCCTTCCACATGGTGATCTCCATCATCGTGCTTTACATTAGCCATGTCTCCAAGTGGTTAATTCCTCCAAGTACTCCCACTAAGCCATTACTCCTAATAGTATTAGTAATAAATTACATAGAGTGAAGAAGCATCACAAGTCGACACGCAGGCCGTTATAAAAATATAGACAGCCTTGGGCTGCAATAAGCATGACACGCAGGTGATGAACATTATACACATACATGCATCTCATACATCATGGGTCATGCTATTCACATCAATCCCTGCAAAAACAAGTTATGCATGGAATCCAATACTATCGGGCAACATGAATACATACTACCTATAACGCGCGGTACGATTACCCAGCACGGCGGTCTCGCTAGCCGGTTAGTGGGTGGGGTTCGAAGGGGCAGCGCTCTCGGAAAATTTTTTCGGAACATGAATGACGAGGATTAAAACCTCTATGTATTATTTTAATACATAATAAAAAGACCATACGTCTTCATGGTCGTAACCCCTAAGGCTAACGACCTCACTGGTCGTAAGGATTCCAGAGGTTACATAATGGGTACCCTGGTCAGACAAAGTCCTGTGCCTAGTCTCCAACCAGGTAGCTGCTCGGACACTACTAGAGAAAACCTCATCACAGACGGTTCGGAACCATCATCACGAGCGGTTTTCGAACCGCCTATAATTGTGTGTCTGTGATGATATGCATCATCACGAGCGGTTTCAAACCGTCGTGAAAAAGCTATCATAGACGGTTTGGAAGTAGAACCGCTGCAGTGATAGTAGTTATCATAGCGGTTCTACTTCAACCGTCAGTGATAGAGATATTTTCCGAGCGGTTACGTAAGAACCGTCGTGGTAGTTTTCCTGAGCGATTCTCAACAAGAACTGTCTGTAATAGTAATTATCACAGACGGTTCTTGTTCAGAACCATTTGTGATAGTTTGTTTAATTGCAAAAAAAATACTAATTGTATAGAACTTGAACCTAGAAGATAAATACAGTGTCTTAGACTGAATCATGGATTCATGGATACACTCATACACATACACTCATATACAACAGAAGCTCATATACCCAAGCCACTCATACACATACATTCATACACTCATATACAACAGAAGCTCATATACCCAAGCATCCCAAACATGGATTCATGGATACACATACACTCATACACTCATACACAATAGAAGTTCGGTGTTGGAGGACTGGAGGAGGTCGGTGTCGGCGTTGGAGGAGGACTGGAGGAGGTCGGCGTTGGAGGATGCCTAGAGGACGTTGGAGCAGCAACCAGCCGGAGGAGCAGCGACCAGCCGGAGGAGCATCGACCAAAGAAGCAAGGGAGGAGGAGGGCGGCGACTAGCCGAGCTCGGAGGAGGACTCGGGAGCAGGGAGAGGTGGGAGCAAGAGGAGAGGTTGGGGAGCTGGGAGGAGGAGGACTAGACGAGGTTGGGGGACCGGCTATAATATATAAGGACCCTTGCTACTCCCGCGCACGCGTTCAAAATTTTCGAACTCCCGCGTTGTGAATCACATATCACAGACGGCTCGTATCACCAACCGTCTATGATGAGATACTTATCACAGACGGTTCGTGATACGAACCATCTGTAATAGTATCACAGATAGTTCATGATATGAACCGTCTGTGACGAGGTACTTATCACAGACGGTTTGTAATACGAACCGTCTGTAATACTATCACAGACGGTTCATGATATGAACCATCTGTGATAATTAGTATCACAGACGGTTCGTGAAGGACAACACAGACTGTTCCAAAGGAACCGTGTGATGAGGCGTCTAGTATGACATGTTTTGTAGTGGTGGGAAGAGATACAAACTGGTATCTTAATCGTATGATGAGTAGAACACGTGCTGTATATTCCAAACCATGCGATGTTACATAGTCCTAAGACACCGACAACAACCACCATACGGTTGGATGTCTCATAGACACTTAACCGCAGAGCAGTTGACACATTATCAACTGACACCTCGCTCCAACCAGTCACAACGCTTCACCAGGGACGCCTTCTCCAGGAGAAACTGCCACCTCTTCGGAAGTTATTTAAAGGTGAAGCGCAGAAGACAAAAGGGCGATCTAGAAGACAATCAAGATAGCAACATCAGATTAGAGCAACGCAATCAGCCTTAGATTCGTGCTTTAAGTCTGATTGATTAGCATAGCAGGTATTCAATGTAATTAGGATTAGTCCCCATCCGGGTCGTAAGCACCCCCTGTAAATCCAGTTCATATCAATAAAGAGCAGCCCCATTATCTCCCAGGATATATCACGATCGGCGATTCGATCATCGATAGCTGGCACCATTCGTGGGGAAGAAGACACAAGTTTCCTGAAGAAACTCTCCGCTCATCAAATCCTCGCTCATTCCTCATAATCGCTCATGCGACTATGGCAGGAGTTTGGGACGAGGAGAATTGGTTCGACCTGGCGGACTACTCCAACCTCGACATGGAGGGATGCATCCACGCCATGCAAGAAAACGACATGTCATCGTTCATGTCACTCGTTTGCGGCTCCATTTATTTTCATTGTAATAGGTAGTAAATCTTGGTGTTGGAACTTTGGTTTCGCTTCGATGGGAGTATTTTAATCATTAGACGAACACAAAGCAGCTACACAGTTAGCGAAATCTACCAGATGGATGAAGATCCACCACTACGACAAGTGGCGCTTTCAGCCATTCCAACCAGCTCAGAATGTCTAGAGACTGCTCCAAGCCCGGTCCTTTCGACCGACGAAAAAGATGACGAAAATTTAGCACCGCAACTCGAGAATCACTATACTCTTGATGAAATTATGGCTGAAAGGTACTCACCTATGGCTTCTGGCGATTCCAGGAGCCAACCAACATCTAGTAACGGTGTTGATGAAACCTGCATTGGTCTTAGGCCAAGTGGGGATGATAAGACTTAGCATACGATCGACAGTCCGCATGATCAGGCTGAGCCCCCCGAGAAGACCTCAGGAGGTGCTCATCTCCGACCACTCTCCGTCGTGGAAACTCCTAGTAGAAGCATTGGAAGGCTCTCCATTAGTTACGATGGAAGCTCATCGGAAGATCGTTGCTGGAGGCACGAGGTCAATGCGATCGGAGATGCAAATCAAGATGCCTTGCACGGTCCTACACACTCTGCCACACCACCACGTGCTGGTAGAAATGGTACGGGCCATCAAGCACCAATTTTCAGAGGCAACAAAACTGATCGACGTCCATCAGTTAACTTGCCTAGCTCTGCCCCACTAAGAGTAGCTGATCGGATGAAACAAACCAGGAGGTCGGGAGAAGGTTCAGATCTTCGAACACCTACTACCAGCATGAATCCTCCGAGACCTTCGGTAATGGTACGAAACCTACAACGTGTTCAAGATATCCTGAATAATTCTAACCCTGCTCTAGCAGAGACCCCAGGTTTTGTATAACTCGTAGGCCAAGTATCAGAGATTCTTCAGCAGACCATGCAACAAACGGAAGCATACCGGGAACAGAGGAATTCAGGAAGTCAAACCATGACTTCATCTCAACGTTCCTCCCTCAGTAGAGGGTAGCATGGTCATGTTGGGGAACAATCGGTACCAAGGCCCCCTCGATGATTTCGACCAAGGAGTCACGAGGGGAGAAGGCTGTTTCAGGCAGCCACACCCTCGCCTCGTCGAGAGGAACGATCGCTTGGGCCAGACGATCTCCGACATCGTCTAAATCAAGCAGGCGGTCGAAGATGTCATAATAGCATCTACGACCGGATCGGGACACCGGAGATCCGACAATCTAACCTCAGAAACTGGTCTCCGACCGATTACAATCCGGCACCTTTCCAAAGAAGGCGCCATGAATCGATCACAGGTTGTCGAGCCTTCTCTGCAGGGCTCCAAGCTGTGCGTTGGTCAAACAGGTTCCGACCTGCCAACCTGGACAAGTTCAATGGGACTCAAAACCCATTGGAATTTCTCCAAATATATACCACCGCCATCAGAGCTGCTGGTGGTGATGAAAATGTAATGGCTAACTATCTACCCACAGTACTCGAAGGGTCTGCACAGTCGTAGTTGCTTAACCTACCGGTCGGATCAATCTACACTTGGGAGCAACTTTGCGACCTTCTGATTGCAAACTTCTAAGGCACGTACGACCGCCCTGGAAAGGAGGATGACCTCCATCGAATCCGGCAAGGCTCTAATGAGACTCTCCGTTAATACATCAAGAGATTCACCGAATCGTAATTCCATACCAGAGGTTGCAGAATCATCTGTCATCCAAGCCTTCAAAATAGGTCTAATGAATCGATGGTTTACGGAGGACATAGCAATGAACCCTCTATGAACGACCGTCGAACTTTTCGACATGGCCGACAAATACGCCACCGCTAGCGAAGTAATTGAGTGGTGTGAGGCTATTGATCGGAAGGATAAAATCCCCTAGCCTAGCTTGGATAAACTAGAGAAGAAGAATAAGAAAGCTCTCAAGAAGAAGAAAAACCGCAGACCCGGCGATAAAGAAGTTCTGGCTATTCTCAAAAAGTTTACGAAGGGTAAGAAGGACTATACCGGTCGAGACAAAGCAAAAGCTCCGACCGAAGGATATCAGAAAAACAAGAAGTGGTGTCTACTTCACCAGTAGGCAAGGCATGACTTGCGCACCTGTCGAGTCTGGCAGAAAAAACTAGAGGATTACTATGTAGGTAAAGGACCACTCCCCGCAATATAGGAACTCGGTGAAACGAGTTCCAAGAAGGACAAAGATGGCGATGAAGAAATGGAGTACCAGGAGCCTTAACATACGGTCAACATGATCTTTGGTGGGTCTTCTTCGTACGAGTCAAGGTGTCATCTGAAGGCCGTGGAGCGGGAGGTCAACCTTGTCGAGCCTCCGAACATCATCAAGCCATCAAGGTGGTCGGACACCATAATCTCCTTCAGCAAAGAAGACTGCCCCATTCCTTCGACTCGACCAGGTAGGTTGCCTATTGTTGTTGAACCTACTATTAATAACTATAGGGTTAATCGAGTCTTAATAGATGGAGGTAGTTCTTTAAATATTTTATTTGCGGGAGCTTTAGAAGAGATGCAGGTTCCCAAGTCAAAGGTGAAACCAGTAAAATATGCCTTACATGGTATAGTTCTTGGCTTCACCGCTAAACCGATAGGACAAATTTCCTTATCGGTCACGTTTTCGGAAGACCTGACAACTTCTGAACAGAAAAGATTCCATTTGATGTAGTGGATTTTGAGTCCGCATACAAAGAAATCCTAGGTCGTCCGGCTGTAGCAAAATTCTTGATAGCCATGCACTACGGTTATCAAAGTTTGAAAATGCCAGGACCTAAGGGAGTCATCACGATTCGAGGAGATCAGAAAATAGCTTACGCATGTGATTGGAAATCCTTAGAACTGATTGATGAACTTCCGACCAGAGAGGCTAATCCATCTACTGTGCAGGTCAAGCACTCGAGGCCAAAGATAACGCCAAAACCTTTCGACCAGACAAAGGAGGTACCATTCGACAAAGACGCTTCTCCGGACAGCGCCAAGTCGCCACCTGGGTCAGAAAACACTGACTCATCTACCCGAAAGATACTAGTCGAGGCAAGACTCGACCCCAAATAGGAAGAGTCGCTCATCTCCTTTCTCCGAGCAAATCAGGACGTATTCGCCTGGCAGGCGTCCGACATGCCTGAAGTTCCCTGGGAGGTGATCGACCATAGGCTAGCTTTCCAGCTTGACAAAAAATCGATTAAGTTGAAGCTCATGCGTTTTGCATCTGATCGGAAGAAGGCAATTTAGTCAGAGATTGACAAGCTCCTCAAGGCTGGATTCATTCGTGAAGTCGACCACCCTCAGTGGCTCGCCAATCCTGTAATGTTTAGGAAAAATAATGGGAAATGACAAATGTATATTGACTTTACAGATCTTAATAAAGCTTGTCCGAAGGATGATTTTCACCTTCCACGTATTGACCAACTTGTAGACTCTACTTCCGGGTGTGAGTTACTAAGTTTTTTAGATGCGTATTCAGGGTACCACTAGATTAATATGTGTAAAGAAGATGAAGAGAAAACTTCCTTCATCACCCCATACAACACTTACTGCTATGTTAAGATGCCATTTGGTTTGAAAAATGCTTGTGCAACTTTTCAAAGGTTGATGCAGAAAACCTTTAATCCACAAATAGGTTGGAATCTAGAAGCTTTCGTTGATGATCTGGTCGTAAAGAGCATCAACGCTGGCGATCACATTCCAGACCTACAAGAGACTTTCAATAACTTGAGAAGGCATAGCCTCAAGTTGAATCCAGAAAAGTGTGTGTTCAGAGTTTCCGCTGGAAAACTGCTCGGTTTCCTAGTCTCGGCTAGAGGTATTGAAGCAAATCCAGTAAAAATATCGGCCATCGACCGGATGCGCCCTCCGACCACAAAGAAGGAGGTCCAAAAACTAACCGGCTGTATGGCAGCGCTAAGTCATTTCATAGCAAGGTTAGGGAAAAAGGATTACCTTTCTTTAAGCTTCTTCGGAAACATAGAAGTTTTGAGTGGACTAAAGAGGCAAACGATGCCTTTGAAGATCTTAAAAAGTACCTTACAAGTACCCCGGTCTTAGTCTCTCCAAGACCGGGAGAAACATTGTTAATTTACGTGGCTGCAACGCCATAGACAGTTGGCGGTGTACTGGTCGTAGAGCATGACAACGTCCAACGACCAGTGTATTACGTAAGCGAAGTCTTACATAGACCAAAGGAAAGGTACCAACAGGTACAAAAGTTGCTCTATGGTCTCCTTATGGCTTCAAGGAAACTAAGGTATTACTTTCAGGCCCACAAAAGTGGTCGTACCAACCGGGTATCCCCTTGGTCAATTCCTTGAAAACAGGGAATCATCAGGACGAATAGCAAAATGGACAGTTGAGCTAGGGGCGTTTGACCTCCATTTCATCTCACGAACAGAAATCAAGTCCCAAGCAATAGCAGAATTCATTGCCAAATGGATGAACCCTGAACCCACCCAAGGACCCGAGTACGAACACCATGACGAGTGGATAATGTACTTTGATGGCTCCTTGATGTTAAAAGGTTAAAATTGGAGTTGTCTTGATATCCCTTGGCGAACACATTAAGTCGCCATCCGCTTAAATTTTCCTACTACAAATAATGTGGCGAATCTGAAGGTTCTTGGCGGGACTCGAGCAGCTCGTTAAGCTCGGGATACGCAGACACTAGTGAAAGGCGATTCTCAACTAGTAGCGAATCAAGTAGGAAAAGAGTATCAATGCTCAAGTACCAAGATGTCATCTTATTTGGCGAAAAGTCTGAAAACTCGAAAAGCACTTCTTCGGTTTTCAGATCCAACATATTCCTAGAAAGAAAAACTTTCTAGCAGACCAGTTGGCATGGATGGCCTCCACGAGGTCGACCGTCCCGCTCGGAGTTTTTCTTGAGCAACTCGATTCACCCTCGGTGGTTGAGCCTTCCAAGAACATACATGATTCTTTACAAGTTGTACAACCGATCGTGAGAACATGGATGCTCCATAGGTCATTGATGGTTGGCGCTGTCGCGATCAGGGTAGAGATTGTATGACGTCGATCTATAATTATCTTCAGCATGACATAATTCCAAAAGATGATGTAGAGGTTGATCGTCTAGCACGAAAAGCCAAATAAAACACTCTGATCGAAAGTACCTTGCATAAATGAGGATCTCACGGAGTGTTGATGAGATGCATATCTCAAATGGATGGCATTAAATTGCTAACCGAAATCCATGAAGGAGTCTGTGAAGCACATCATTCCTACAGAACATTGGTCGGTAAAGCCTTCAGGCAAGGATACTATTGGCCAACTGCCCTTCATGATGCAAAAGAGCTCATGACGAAGTGCGTACAATGTCAGTTTCATAGCCGACAAGTACATCAGCCGACACAAGCTTTGCAAACTATTCCTCTTTCTTGGCCTTTTGCAACCTGGGGACTAGACATTATGGGACCTTTCCTAAGAGCACACGGGGGCTTCGAATTCCTTTTCGTCATGATTGACATATTTACAAAATGGATTGAAGCCGAGCTTGTTGTTAAAACAACAATTGAGGCCGCTAAGAGATTTCTCACAAAAAATGTGACCACACGATTTGGTGTACCCAGTCGTATAATCACAGATAACGGTGCCCAGTTCTCAAGCGGTCAATTCCAAGAATTCTGCGACGAACTTGGTATCAAGGTTTATTTTGCTTTGGTTGCTCATCCGTAGAGCAACGGAGCAGTTGAGCGAGCCAATGGTATCATTATGCAGGGGATCAAATGCCGAGTGTTCGATCAGTTAATCAAACGGTTAGGAGCTTGGATTTAAGAACTCTCTTCTGTATTATGGGTCGTTCGAACCACGACCAGTCGTGCGACCGGTGAAACACCATTCTTCTTAGTTTATGGTGCTGAATCCATGCTTCCTCTAGAGCTAAAACTTGGCTGTGCTTGAACTGATTGTTTCAACGAAAAGCGATCAGAATGAATGATGACTCGATGACATCAATTTCCTTGAGGAACGATGAAACCAAGCCTTGGTACGATCAGCTGTCTATCAACAAGCCATGCGATGGTACCATAGTCGTAAGGTGCAACCTCGCAGCCTCGCTGTAGGTGATTTAGTTCTCAGAAAAATTCAGAACCAAGCAAATCACAACAAACTTTCTCCCAAGTGGGAAGGTCCTTACACTGTGGTCGAAGTCACTCGACCAGGTTCTGTACGACTAGCTATGTCTGATGGGCAAGTTTTGTCTAATTCTTGGAACATTGATCAATTGCGTAAGTTCTATGTTTAATTACTTTTTACATTATTTCAATTCTTTTCATTTAAATAAAGATTTGTCATTTCTTTATATATTTTTGCCGAGAAATATTGTTTATATGTCTGTACCTATACTATGGTCATCTACAGTTGTTATTTATACTGGTCAGAGAAGACAACCTTCTCTCCGACATCCTTTACAAGGATCTTTGTTACTCTTTGGCAATGACTTCTAAGTCATACGCTATATGGGTCCTAGATGTGATCATTCCCTGAATGATTTCCACGCACGACCACACTCTTTTATCAAAGAAACATACAAGTAATAAGAGCATAATAAACAATAACTTCATCTAGTGATTCATATGCTTAAGACTATGAAGACATATTTCATCATTTCAAAATTCTATTATACTCTTATTTGGCTATTGGTGGGACACGGAAAGCCTCCTAGTCGAAGTCTCTCCTTTTTCGCACGTGGTCCTGCCCACTGGAAGGAGCTTCCTAGCGACGGTTCTTTTCCAACAATCCTCGCTGCTAGTCGGACTTGAGTCTGAATACGTTTTGTGAAGTGTATTTCATGTCTTCAGTTCTTAGCAATTCTTTCGACCAGTTTTGGATACTATATATAAATAAGCTTGCTTGTCATTCATTGCATACATCTTTGTATATTTTCTTTTTTCATCAACACAAGTCTTTTTCCGACCATATACTGCTTTGTTTGGTGTTTTGGTTATTACAAAACAGATCTACAACTAGTCGAAGTCATACATTGGTTCCGACCAAATTGATTTCCTAGTATTACTACGATCGGTTTTATCATATAATCTGCATATGCCTTCAAAACAAACAGAATGGGTAAGACTTCAAATTCTCTTTTTCTTGGCTTACTGATTATATAGTGAAGTTCTTCTACTATAAATCATTCGGGGGCTAGGGCATATCTGAGTACTTTAAAAGTCAAAAGGATAAACAAAAGACTTGTTGATGACAAAAGGTAAGTTTTATATATTTCATAATTCTTATATTACAATGTTCTACTCTTGAATATCTCCAGACTAATTGCTGCTTGATGGAGATCCGATTTCCATTTCCTCTGCAACCTTGTTTCCAAGAGGTTTCATTTCCTTGAGAAACTTGTTTGCATCTTCAGGTAAACAGTTGAAGTCTTCTTCAACAGCTTGAAGATTGATGGAAGGATAGGAAGCTTTTAGTTTTGCCAATGCAAAATCAACTCCATTGTCTACGCTTTCTTTCATAGTCTGGGCATAGTTCTCTCGAGTAGTTTTGAGTAGACCCTTGAGATCTTCTAGAAGTTGGCCCAAGTAGGTCATTTTCTCTGTTGGATCTCTTAAGGGAGGTGGATTTGATCCTGATCCCATATCAAAGATCATTTTGTTCAATGCAAGGATCTTTTCATCAAGACTTTGCACAAGAGCCGCCTCCTTATCCTGCTCAAATTCCAAAGCCTTCTTTGCTCTATTCAACGCTTGAGTTTGCTTTATATGAGTAAAACAAGTAGTAAGTAAAAATGATTAGGGGAGGTTAATAAGTTAAGTCTACGACCAAATTACCTTTAATCCTTTTTTCAAGAATTTCATGTCTGGTCATCGCCTCTGCGATCGACCGGTCCTTAGCTTGATTTTCTTCTTCAAGCTGGGTTATTTTGGCCTTATCAGCCACAACCTCTTCTTTTATTTTCTCTAAATCTATCGAATATGATAAGGGAGAATAATTAAACAAAAGAAGAACAAAACATTGAAGAAAAAGAAAGGTTAAGGAGAAAGTTCTTACTTTCCAATTCGGAGTGTTTTTTCTTTAGGTCCTTTATTCGCTAGATCAGTCCTCCGACCACAGCAAAATTCTCGACCATGTGCTACATAAATAGCATTTTTTTTTAAAGTTTCCTATAAACTTTTTAAGAGAAGCTATGAAACTGGTCGTAGATACTTATCCGGATTGCCACGTCAACATAATCAGCAAAAATGATATCCGGACCTATCTTGATTTGATGGTCCGATATTCTTCCCCATGCCACGTCAAGCTCATTATCCTCGATAAATCAGGGGCCAAAAGGGAACTTGTTAGGTTGAGAGGGATTACCAATAGGAGTCGGGACCTATCGAGGGCCTTTAAAGGCAACTACCTCCATTGAAGGAGTTAGGATCACTAATAGATCCTGAACGATCGCCGGCACCGACACTTGCTCGAGGGCTTCCTCGACCATATTATCCTCAAGAACTTTGTCCTGAGAAGTGCTTTGGACGAGGACTTCCATGGGTGCCTGGTCCTCAGGAACATTTTGGTCGGAAACGACCGGAACGCCAGAAGATCTGTACAAAACGAAGAAAGGAAACTCAAAACTCCAAATCATCAAAAACTATTAAAGGTATGCACTCATATGACCTTTTCATTTGTACATACCTAGTTGATTTTTTGGTTTTGACTTTAAAACGCGGTAGAGTAAACTCTGTACCATTAGCCTTCCTTTTCTTCTCAACCAATTTCACCGGCTCTTGGTGGTAGGGTTGGTTATACCCTCCACATCTTCCAACATGAGGTCGGAAGCGATATCCTCGACCAACCGATCGAGGGTAGCGTTCCTGACCATCGGGTCGGAGGGTGTGGTTTCATCAACCTCCGGTCAGCTTGTCTCAAGAATAACAAGCTGTAGGTCATGAATGACCACTCTGGAGTCTACTACTTCCGCAGCTCTACTCTGCGGGCCTTCAGTCTTTTCCACCTAAGTCAAAAAACAAGTTTGGTTAGGTGATGAAAATTTCTATCTAAGTATATATCTTCTTTCAAATGCTCTATTACCTCGATAGAATCATCTTCTTCCAATGCCTCTGGTAGAATCGGTCGGAACCATGGTAGGATTACGATCCTCACCAGATTATATGACTTTCAGTCTGACCGCCTACAAAATTAGAGCAAGATTAATGAACTGATCAGAAGATATATATAAATAAGATAAAGGACAGTTGATCATCTACCTTAAGTCTCGCCAATCTCTCTTCAACAGAGACTATCGCCAAGACATTGGGGAATGCAGCCTTCTCACGAGGCTCCCCGGCGCAGATCATCTTGATCCGCTCTTTGATTTCCTCAGGAGAAAGGGCTTTAAAAAAAAGAGACAAAGCAGATTTTAAGGTTTTACGATAATCAAGTAATAAGTTATACTGGTCGGAGATTTTCTCGAAGACTTACCATCTTGTGAGTCCGTGATTGCTTCATAACGACCAATGGACCAGAGCAGTGATTGAGTCCGGAGCTTCAACGGACTAATTCTGCGTTTAGTGAAATCTCTCACCACATGCCAGAAGTCAAGCCCTTGATCCTCAGATCTTGAATGGCATCCACACATCTTTCGACCATCCCTGTCTTCTCCACGGTTTCCCTCCATTTGGGATTCTAGTTCGCCCTGAGTCCGGCAAAGTAGAGGCCCTCGTTCCTCGTAACCGTCATATAAAACCAGTTCTTTTTCATGACGACCACGAGGACTTCGAGTACATTTGGATGTACTCATCGGCCTTGCCATCGTGAAGGCACAGCGTGCATTCTTCAGGAGCCGCCGTGGATCTCCCTAACATCGCCATCCGATAGAAATACCTGAAGAGCTTCAAGTTTGGTCGCACTCCCAGGTATGCCTCACACAAGTAGGCGAAAATACTAATGTTGGTGATGGAATTTGGAGCCAGATTCACCGACTCCACCCCGTAGTACTCTAGAACGCGGGGAGGAATTTGTGCACTGGAACCCTCAATTCGCACTTGATGTAGGCAAGGAAAATTGGGATTTCCCCATCTTCATGGCTCAAAAAGTGCTCTCCGGCTGCTGACCTCCACCTGATCAGATTCTTGTTCGGGAGCATTCCGATCTTCTCTAGCGCCTCGAGCTTCTTCTCACTCAGATCTGAAGCCATCCACTTTGTAATTTGCTCCCATATGGTGAAATTTCTCAAAGGGTTGAGTAGTGGTCGGAGGAGGCTTTGAGGCCGAAAAGGCAATAAGAGGTCAGAAAGGTTTTCTTAGCAAGGAACTGAAGGGGATTAAAGGAAGATCTAGCAAGGAACTAAAGGGGATTAAAGGAAGATCTAAAGCGTAAAAGTTCTAAAGCCCAGTAATGAGGATTTTATAGCTTCAGATCTTTAACTGCAATTGAGAGTAATTTAAAGTCCAACGGACAAAACATTATTGTCCAACAGACAGAAAAACTCTTTAGTTCCCAAGGCAAGTTCTCAACTTTAAAGTGAACACAGACCACTTCGTATGTCATGACATTAAATAAGGTTTGCCCGATACAACTTCGTCGGAAGAAAGTGTTCACATGACCTGTTCATTTAAAGTTCGGGGGCTAGTTGACGAGGATTAAAACCTCTATGTATTATTTTAATACATAATAAAAAGACTATACGTCTTCATGGTCGTAACCCCTAAGGCTAACAACTTCACTGGTTGTAAGGATTCCAGAGGTTACATAATGGGTACCCTAGTCGGACAAGGTCCTGTGCCTAGTCTCCGACCAGGTAGCTGCTCGGAGGAGCTACGAATTGGTATCTTAATCGTGTGATGAGTAGAACATGTGCTGTATATTCCAAACCACGCGATGTTACATAGTCCTAAGACACTGACAACAACCACCATACGGTTGGGTGTCTCACAGATACTTAACCGCAGAGCAGTTGACACATTATCAACTGACACCTCGCTCCGACTAGTCACAACGCTTCACCAGGGACGCCTTCTCCAGGAGTAACTGCCACCTCTTCGGAAGTATTTTAAAGTTGAAGCGCAGAAGACAAAAGGACAATCTGGAAGACAAGCAAGAAAGCAACATCATATTAGAGCAATGCAAGTAGCCTTAGATTCATGCTTTAAGTCGATTGATTAGCATAGCAGGTGTGAGATCCAATGTAATTAGGATCAGTCCCCATCCGGGTCGTAAGCACCCCCTGTAAATCCAGTTTATATCAATAAAGAGCAGCCCCATTATCTCCCAGGATATATCGCGTCATTTTCCTCTTTTATTTTGTAAGATCGGCGACTCGATCGTTGACAATGAATCTTATTCACGTAACCGAGCCTTGGAAATCATCATACTAATTATATTAACTCTATTTTGAACCAATCCGATCATTGCCTTGATACGACCACACACTGTGGCATACTCCGATGGCGGAATTCCAACCGGTAGGAGTGTTATGCAGTGTGGTCGTGAACAGGCGTAATAAACCATCTGGTCTTTTAGCTCATACCTCCTCATAGACCCATCTACTACCACTGAAAACTGATCGATCTTATCGACCATAGCCTAGATCATTCTATCTATATGAACCGATCTAGGTTACCAGACCCGACCAGTAATAGATTCAATCTACTACTACCACATATCAAGTATATGCGATTGATCCAAAACTACGCAGGATGGCTCTGATACCACTATAGGGGTACGGGTAGGCTACGATAGCAACAAATCAAAAATTCTACCACGTAAACCAGGAAGCCAAGCAAGTAGATGATCATAGATCGTTACCACCAGACGCGCAGAGCAGCGAAAGAAGAGTTGGAGCAATCTGGTCCAACGTAGAGCGCGTCGACGTAGTGGTCGTAGTCGATCGGCCAACGTTCTCGCGAGTCGATCGTCTCCTCCAGCAACCTCTGTAGTTCCTTATGAAGATCGCAGATCATCCTCAAGCATAACAGCAACCGCAGTAGCACCTCTACGGCATCCACACGTCTAGGGAAGGAACAACTGTACGCCGGTTTGCTAGCTCCAAGTCGCACGGTAGAGCTCTCAAGAAGATGGCGGCTAGGGTTTCGGTGGAGCAACTTACGTGTCTTGCCACAACCTCAAGTATCTCCTTATATAGTCCTCGTGAAGGATCCTATCCGAACATGTTTGACGAATCGTATCTGTACTGGTTTGTTCCATCCCGTTAAGTGTGTGACCCATTAGGTTTATGCGTATTCGGTTGTGACTCGGAAACCCTTTTCGACCACGAGTCATCAGCGGTTCGTAGCAGAACATAGTGATTCCCGAATACACATAAATTATATCGGACGAACCTTAATGCAATATAATCTATGACCAGGTCCTCATCACTTACGATCAGGTCCTATCTCTATACGACCAGTTCGTATTTGGTCACGACCAGTTCGTAGCTCCTTACGACCAGGTTACGACCACTCTGTGATTATGTTCGACCAGATCTCGACCACTCGTATCTCCATACGACCGATTAAGAATGGCGATCGAACTAAGCGACCTACTCGTGTATTCTCCCTTTGCCTCATGATATCTGGTTGAACTCCAGGTGAGATGTTGTGTCATCTATGGATTGTTCAATACTTTCTCGATCGAGTGTCGGATAACTTCACGTGGTCGAACACTTCGACCACTAATGGCATGGCCATGCACTTACTTTATCCAACCACAATGAGAGGCCCAGAGACATCTCTCCTGTTATGTTAGGAGGGAAAATCCTGTAATATCCCATTTTATTAAATAAGTATTTAATGAATTAGAAAAGGATTAATAATATGAATTTAGGAGGAAAATGGGGAAAATAGTTATGGGCCTTTGGCCCATACCAGAGAGGTGGGCGGCCACCAACAAAAGAAGGAGGGGGGGAAACCCTAGCATGGCACTAGCACGCACTACTACAATAGAGCACCGCCACTGCTCTGATGTCGCTGTGCTCTGATGCCACCCTACCTCCTTGTGCCACCTCCTTTGGGTGCTACCAGCCAAGAAGAAGAAGGGAGGGAGGAACCCCCTTGGGTGCTGCCGGCCAAGGAAGAGGCGAAGGAGAAGGAGAAGGAAAGGGAGAAGGGGAAGGGGATCCCGTGGTTGATCTTGCAACCTTCAGCGCATTATCCGAGGGTAACCCTCAATTCTGTTCAATTAGTCTTGCAGTTTTGCGATTTGGCAATATCGTGTATTAGATCGATTTCTGGCAGTTTGTAATGCTCAGCAGTTCTAGGGTTGTTAGATGCAAATTTCGGTCTGGACATCTCCTAAAAAATTGTGGGTAGCGTCTTTAGATTTCTGTACGATCTTGGATCAAGTCATTTGGATGAACGGATCGTAAGTTATGGTTTTTACAACGTCGCTGTTCAGAGGCTCTGTTAGAATTCTGGCAGTTTGTATTAATTGGTTATTAGAAATTAGCTAAAGAATTATTTAGAGGATTTCACAAACATGAGACTTGTAGGTTGTTTACTAAGGTTTCCAGAAAGCTAGAGATGTAATTTTTGGATGATTGTACTGAAATTTATGTACGTTTTAGTTCTGCTGTCCAGAACCTCTGCCAGAGTTTAGCAGTTTTAGTAATCTGTTTAGTAAAGATAGAGAATGGCAGAATCTGGGAATCTCACCAACTAGTTTTATGTGGGTAATTTAGTAATATTTTCAGAAAAAATCAAAGAACAACATTTTTGGGTAAATGGAAGAAAAGTTATGATTTTTAGAAGAAGACTGTTCTGTTTTGGGACAGATCGATGTTCATGAGAGTTGGTGTTTTGGGTTGCGCTAGGGAGTGTAGTTAATCGTATACTTTTTTTTTTAGTAATGCCATGTTCAGAAATGTCCTATTAGTGTGGTTGGTAAATATGTTCAGGTGGTAGTTTGATTCATGTCAAACCCGGGAGCGAAGGATCCCGAATTCTCTGTGTTCATACACTAGTCCAGGATTTCTAGTGTACACAGTTAAACAAAAGTGATAATCAAAACATATCACGCACTTTATTAATAATTATTCAGAGTTTATTACAATCGGGCCTGAGGCCAAATAAAGTAAAACACAGCGGAAATAAAGTAGTAGTAGTAGACCCAACGATTCGCCACAGGCAATCGTCTGGGGGAGCGTGGCCTAAGCATCGATGTCCTCACCGTCTTGATAGAAATCTTCCCCTGAATAAAGATTATTCAGCAAGAGTAAGCACTACCACTGTGCTTGCAAGTTACACCCGTAAAGTAACAGATTGAATGCATGCATAGAGTGAGCAAGGGTATTAGCAGGGTTTATTTGCATAAGACAGCTTTTTCAGTTTAAATACTCTTAGTAATTTCCAAGGCCATTTTTAGAAGTTAACAAGATCAAAATCATAATTCAATGTCAAGTGTAGGATGAACCTCCATACACAAATGGTGAAGGACTACCCCCCTTACACCAGGCTTCTGCCCAATCCCATTTAGATAAACCGGTGATAAAGTCTTTTCAAACAAAACCAGAGACTAACCCGAGTGGCTTCATTAAGCATGTCCATGACCGTGGACACGGCTATTGAATAGATTAATACTCTGCGAGTTGGTACAGCTTTACCCACAAGAGATAGTTTGCTTATTATGTCGGCCAATACACGCCTGTGAGGCGTGTGACTAAGCGACTATCACGAGGCCTTTACCCTACATTATTTCAACATAATTATGCCCGCTAAGGTTTCAGAATCGAAGGCTTCGCACCAAACGACTACCCCTCTTGCGCCATGTGGGTATCATCAATAAGTCTTCACGACTCCCACATCTTTCCAAGACATAAACATGGTGAGATAATATAGTTTATTTGGTCAAGTCTGTCCCATTCCGGACTTGTGGTGGTCTGAGTTTGGCTTAACATCCATGACCGCAGCCGGTCCTTACATGACTGGGTGACTTCCAAACGAACCACGGGTCTCAACCATTATTTGTATTGAGCCCGTGCATGAACTTGCACCCACCAACAATCCAATTCACCCAAGTCTAAACCAATTTCATTTATTTTCTTTGGTAAAACGTTTTCCAAACATCTATGGTAAAAGCAATACCATAGATTCATTTTCAAAACAACTTTGTATTTTGGCAAAATTCCCCAAATCATCTTTTGGTCTAAGCAAGGACTAAGCATAAATATCTTAATTATTTTACTAAGGTGACAAGGGCATGGTATTCCAAACATCAATATTGGCTATCTGAAGGAATTGGCATAACTAAGAATTAAAACAGGATTTAAAATATTTGGATAAAAATATGCATGCAATAATAACTTTAAAAACAGAATTAATTAACTTTGAAATCTGGGATCAAGATGGTCAAGAATGTAACTTGCCTTGCTTAATTAATCGATGTTCCAAATGGTGTTGAAATCCTGTCGTCCAAGTCGCTTTAAATCTATACGCGTGAGCGATCCGAATTCAAATAATATTCAAATAAAATCCAAATAAAATCAAAATAAATAAAATAAATACTTCTAGGAAGGTATCGACTTTCTATGAATTTAGAAAGTTGGATCGAAGGAATCGGAGTTCGTATGAGAACGAGCGAATTTGTAGAAGTTTAAATCTAAAAAAAAAGGATGTATGTCTTGTAGCTTGCATGGCATTTGTTCATGCCATGCACGTGAAACGATACTAGTCTTTAAGCATACGCATACAGCGTAGAAATGGCGCTACCGTGAAAGGAAAAGGTGAGGCGGCAAGCACAAAAATGGAATCCGGAGCGAGACGGACCTAATGGTGGTGGTGGGTAATGCGTTGGCGAAGGTCCGTCTTGGCGGCGCAAAAATAGTGTCGGAGAATAGTGGCGCCGGTGAGCCGAGGGTGTTTGTGGAAAAGGAAGAGACCTTTGCGTGAAACGTTGCGGCGAAGCCAGCAGCGTGGGCGATGTCGTCGGGAAATCAAAGACGGCACCAAAAATAGCGGCGAAGGTAGTTGGACCGCTTGCGAAAATTTTAAACTGGCGAGATTGAGGCTGAATTCTAGGGATATGAAGATAAAGCCGAGGGCACGTGGCGACATAGTTGGCTCGGCGAGATGACCTTCGATAGTGACCTGATCCGACGGAGAAGACCTTCGGTGGTGGCGGACGTCGGCGTTGCGGGCAAGCGGAGATGAGTTAGCGAGTGAGGTTGTGCGATTTGAAGATGGAACTGTGGGAACACAACGCTCACCCCGGTTGTCGTGGAATCTTAAGGTCGGCCGTCGGCGTGGCGATGCTAAAATGGACCAAATAATTAATGGAAATTAAATAAAATCTAAAAATTATGAAATGAATATTAAAAATAGTAGATGAATTTAGATGAATTTAGGTGAAGGAATCAACGGTTTGGAGCTTTCATGTGGGAGAACGAAATTTTGGAATGAATAAAATGTGTATGTACAAACTTGAAGGCATGACTAGATAATCTATCTTTGTTCATAAATCGCGTCTTGTTTGGTGAAGGTATGAAAGAATGCATGGAGGTAGAAAGAGATGGCGGCACCACCAAAGGAAGGATGGCGGCGTCGAACGGATAGATGGATTGCTTACCGAGACTAGGCCGTAGGAGGTGGTGGTCTGCGAGCGGTGGTGGCGGCGGCGGCGTCAGGTGCATCATGACCATGGAGGAGGTGGTACTCCGTGACGATGTTCGGCGAAGGAAGGGTGCACTGTGTAGAGCTCGGCGTCGCGATGCCGATGGTGGAGACGGTGGTGGCGGAGACACACCCGGGCGCGCTAGAGGTGGAAGAACGGCGTTCCGTGACGATCGAAAAACCTTTGACCGTGGAGAGGAGAAAGGGAGGGAGGAACGAGATTTCGTGGGAAGGATGAGATGGGAGGTGCGCACCGGTGATGCTATTTATAGAGGCGAGAGGGCAACAGGGCTTCGTCTTGGCGCAAGAAGCTTTCAGCGAACCACGACGGTCGTGGAATTGGAGTGATTAAGGAAAGATTTGATGGCGGGAATGGAGGTGTATTGATGAGAGGATTTGAATGCGGTGTTTTCGAAGATTGGTGGAGGAATCACGGTTTTGAGAAGCTTTGTGTTGGCGACAATGGTGGTCGACTTGTTGTTTCTTCTCTGGACAAGAAAGAAAAAGTTACGTTGGAGAAGAAAGGAAAGAAAAAGAAGGGAATAAAAGAACAGATAGGACGGTACAAGTAATAGAAAGAACAAAGGAAAGAAGGCAACGTATGGAAAGAATTAGGTAGTTAAGTGTGCTGCCCAAAGAGCACAGTTTGGATGGGTGACCGCGTGGAACGCTTGGAAAGAAAAAATTATATATATTTTTTAATTCGAATGACTGTTCATCAGTTACTATTCATAGGTTACGGTAGATAGCCCGAACATTTATTATTATTATTATTTTCGAAATAAAGAGTAAACAATAAATCAAATAAAATTTTAGAAGACGGATTTGAATCGAGGCTCAGATTTTGGATAGGTGAATGGAATAAACTCATCTAGGATGAACTCATCCCACAAACGAGAATATTCAGCGAGATACGCTTGAAGAGTCTGGCCGAGATGTTTTGAGGATAAAATACAGAATAATATTATAACACCAAAATAATTTGGTTCAACTCATTTGAAAGTTCAAAACATTTTTTTAATGAATTTTCAAAGTTAAAGCATTTTCTAAAGTCAAAATAATTCGGTTTAAAGATCAAATTCCAAAACTATATTTTCTGGGCCAAATACAAGTTTGAAACCTAATTTAAAATAAAGTACATTTAAAATGAAAATTTTCAAAATTGATTTCACCTGATTTGGAGTTGAAATGAATTAGATATGACTTTTTGAAGTTTTCAGCGAAAAAAAAGAGAAAATGACCGGACGGTCCGAACGGGCACAAAACACTGTTCACATGTACTGTACAAAGTTACTGTTCACAAGTTCGGTCGGTCCGAAAAATTCTTGGCTTTTCGGATTTAAAAACAAATCAATAAATCAAATAGATTTTTAGAAAATAGCAAATAGAGTGCAAAAATTCTAGAAATATTCTCAAAAATTCCTAGAATTATTTTTGAACTTAATAAAAATATTTCCAACTTATAATTGATAATATTTTTTGCACATAATTTATTTTAGCTTGAAAATAATTAGGAAAGCTTTTAAAATTCCGTAAATTACTTAAAATTTTACTTTTCACTTTAAATCAATAAAATCTCAGAAAATTCCAAAAATTTTCATTTTGACTTCTAACCAGAAATCAGATAATTAAATTTTCTTTTCTTCCCTTTTAACAAAGAAAACTCTTTTTTAAATTGAGAAAATCAAGAAAGAACTTCGACTGACGAGAAAATTCAATAAAATAATATCTTTACTTATTTTTATTTTGGTAACAGAACTTTGGGATGTTACAATTCAGGGGGCAGCGCCCTCTTCACGCCATCAAGCTTCACACGGTTGAGGCAAGTGCAATTGGTGGGTAGAAAAATTGAATTGAATGCTCATGAATGCTTGTATTATGATTATGTTCTTTACTCATGAATGTAGCTGCTAGTCGTTACATTCTTATGTTGAATAAATGAATAGACTCATATGCATCATGTTATTATCCTTGAGACCTGGCCACGTGGTGGCCAAGTATTGATTTTGAGGTCCCCGTTATGTATTAGACGGGCTTGAGGTCCCCACACTTGTGGAGTGTGGGCTTATGGTCCATGTGCTAGAAGGCACAGACATGAGTATGCATCGACGGATGCATACTCCGTTACTCGGTAAATGCAAAGAGAAAAGAAAAGGTGCATTTGTGGCATTTGCATTGCATAAGCATATGAGCTGTTTTGATAGGAAGTATTGTGATTGAGAGATTATGTTAAAGATGAATGTTGGAATACTCACTTATTTGTACTTTGCTGAGTTATGGACTCACACTTGTTGTTTGTCTATCTTTTAGGTACCTAAAACACAGACGTCATGCATGGGAAGGGCTAGTATTAAGAATTGTTGCACTCTACCACGAGCAACCTCATGAATGATAAATTTTGGAATAATGATTTTATAATTGAGCAAACTGCTAAGATGATTCTTATTGGTTATGTCTTTATGCACCTGTTGCTTTGTAATAGACTTGACTAGCGTTGCATGGAAGTTTCTATGGTTATGATTTAAGTTGGATAATTGTTGGACCTTTCTAATAATTGATTACGTTTTTGATAATTGTTGGAACCTCTTGTATGGTTAACTATACAAAGGAGGTTCTGCCGAAATTTAGCAAAATATTTTAGAATTTAAATTGTTACCTTGTTGTTTTAGTAACATTCCAGGCTTAGGTTGGGCTGGGGTGTTACAAATCCCATATTCGACTAGTCACATCCTTTCGCATGTTTTAGAGCATACCCGAAAGCTACCTTTATAACTACCCAGTTATGAGTAGCGATTGGCAACCCCTAAGAATGCTATTACACATGTAGAAAACTATGATGATCTCAGGTCTAAGGATTATACATCATCATTGCTTGAGAGCAACTAATGACACATAGAATCATACCAATCTCAATATTGTCTCAAGGTGGGTCTTATCCAACACTATGTTCTCTAACATGTGTCCATATTATTGGTTTGATATCTCCATATCCATGACCTATGAAACATAGTTATCAACCAATGCATATGCTAGTCTATTCATATGTGTTCTCATATGTTTCCGATCAGGGAACATTTAAGAATAATCATTGCAGAAATATAGAGTTTCACAATCAACTCACATACTTAATAATAAATATTAACAATATTATTCTAGGAACAAGATAACACATTATCCAATGTTATGAACATAATAAAATATAATCATCTCTATGATTGCCTCTAAGGCATATTTCCAACACGGGGAACATTACAATCATAAGGGACAAAACAATTCAAATGATAACTCACCAGAGCTCCTATGCTCTACGCGGCCATGGCTACTAGCCGCGAGGACGAAGACAACGCGATCGGCGATTTAGAGGACGAGGAAAACCCAGACCGGCCAAAACGGGTGTGGCGCACTGAGTAAAGTCTAGCGGTGGTCTTGCAGGCTCACGAGAAGCACCGAGATGGCCTCCCTCCGGTCGTCTTCTTCCTCGGTGGCAACGAAAAAGAGGTCTGTGAGAAGAAAAGAGCAAGAGAGAGAG
This sequence comes from Phyllostachys edulis, assembly GCA_036346405.1. Classification (NCBI taxonomy): domain Eukaryota; kingdom Viridiplantae; phylum Streptophyta; class Magnoliopsida; order Poales; family Poaceae; genus Phyllostachys; species Phyllostachys edulis. The sequence goes on from CM070548.1 coordinate 60,473,150, forward strand.
AGAGAGAGAGAGAGAGAGAGAGAGAGAGAGAGAGAGAGAGAGAGAATGGGATAGGGAGCTTAGTGCAACTCATGTGATGCCTAAGGAACAGACACGAAGTCACTACATGGCGATCAAAGGCTCGGTGTCACGCATGCAGAGCGCCAGCGCCGAGCGACACCAGCGATGAGGAAGACAAGGGCGCTTCCAACAGGCGGGGCCCACCAGTTAGGGACAAGCAAAACAACGCGTGCAAGCTGGTCGAGTCCGATCAAGTGGCGCTCGGGTTCGGTCAGTTGTGCTGTGAATCGAGTCACACTTAGGACCGAGTCGGATTACGGGGTGCGATCGAACCAACTTGGCTCGGTCGGTCCGAATGGCCCTCGGTAGGTTTGATCGGAACACGACGATGCAATGCGTACGGATCAGCATCGGACGGTCCACATGGAATTGGCGTGATCGGACCTAGTCCGAACAGTCCAGGCGGGAGCTAGGGTTTAAAAAGGATTTTGATCGAAATGCAAAGAATTTGACCGAGCGAAATGAAATAGAAGATAAATTTAAAAAATTCGAAAAAATTTTGTGGGTGTTAAGAAAATCAAATAGGACTTAGAAAAAAAATAAATAAATTCAAGCATTGTTCAAACTAAAATTTGTCATAATTAAATTATTTACAAATCTACATTAGTGAAATGGTTTGAATTTTGGTGAGATCAAAATGACTTCTAAAAATTTGTGAAAAATTATATTAATTCATGATAAATATTCTAGTATTTAAATAAATTATTTCCAACAACTGTTAATCAGACATTTTTCTGGATTCATATTAAAGCTTGAATTCAAGTGGAAAATTTAAAAATTAGGGACAAACTTTATTACAACAACCAAAGTTTTACATTAATACGTAATTTACACACATAACTCATGATATTCTGAGCTAATCCAACTTAAGGATTTTGAGGATGTTACAAACCTACCCCACCCCCCTAAAAAGAATCTCAACCCCGAGATTCCGGTAGTTCGAAAATAGGAACGTGATGCTTCTACACAGTTCTTTTAAAGGAAAACAACTTTTGTTGTCTTGACTTCCTTCAAAGATAGGAAAAATAGATGCTAAGAAGATAACATGGTGTTGCTATTATATTTTCCTTTCCATTGCTTTATTTAACCTTTCCTTTCTTGATTCAAAGGCGCTTTAGACAGAATGAAAAAGGTTGGGATATTCAGTCCTCATATGGTCTTCACGTTCCCATGTCGCCTCATCTTCAGTATGGTTGCTCCACTGGACCTTCATGAATTTGATGATGCGATTTGTTGTCTTGCACTCCATTTCTTCAAGAATACCAATCGGATACTCCAGGTATGAAAGATCAGGTTGTAATTCAAGAGCTTCTAATTAGGTGGCTTCAGTTGGAACTTGCAGGCATTCAAGAGACATGGAATACATTGTGCACATCAGAAAGTGATGGTGGCAGTTCCAGCTGATAGGCCACCAATCCTCGCTTTGCTAGGATTCGAAACGGCCCGATGTAGCGAGGTGCCAACTTTCCCTTGACATGAAAACGATGCACTCCTTTCATCGGGGTGACCTTAAGGTAAACATAATCATTCACCTCAAAACTCAGCTCGCGTCGGCGACGGTCGGAATAACACTTTTGACGAGACTAAGCCGTTCGAAGTCGGTCTCGGATCAACCAAACTTGTTCTTCGGCTTCATTTATCAAGTCTAGGACAAATAATTGTCTTTCTCCAGAATCAAACCAGTGGAGAGGTGCACCTTCTTCCTTATAACACTTCAAAAGGTGACATTTGGAGGCTAACTTGGTAGCTATTGTTATAGGAGAATTCTGCGAACGACAAACATTTCTCACATTTCTTGCCATAAGATAACACATAAGCTCTCAACATGTCCTCCAAAATTTGATTCACCCTCTCGGTTTGGCCTCCGGTCTGTGGATGGTATGCAGTACTAAAGGATAATTGAGTTCCCATAGCTTCATAGAGACATTTCCAAAAACGCGAGGTAAACTGAGTACCTCGAGTTGAAATAATTCTCCTTGGCACACCATGGAGACAAACAATTATGGAGATGTATAACTCTACCAATTTTGCTCCTGAAAAGGTGGTCTTGACAGGAATAAAATGAGCAACTTTCAACAATCAGTCAATAATCCCCATATAGTCACACCCTTGTTGAGTTTTAGGAAGCCATGTGATGAAATCCATCTCGACTTCATCCCACTTCCACTCGGGAATAGGGAGTGGTTGAAGTAGACCCGCTGATCTTTGATGCTCAGCTTTCACTTGTTGACATATGTCACACTCGATAACGAAATGTGCAATCTCACATTTTATCCGAGTCCACCACAATTTCTGCTTTAAGTCTTGATACATCTTTGAGCTTCCTGGATGAGCGGAGAAGAGAGAATCATGTGCTTCATGAAGGATTAATCCCTTAAGCTTCGTGTCACTCGGCACAACCAATCATTTCCCGAACCATAGGACACCTTGGTTATCTTTGAAGAAACATTTGGCTTTGCTGGCCTTCATCTTCTCCTTAATTCTTTCCATACCCTTGTCATTCTTCTGGGCCATCTTGATCTAGTCCTTGAGAGTAGGTTTCACTTCTAATGTAGTGAGAAATCCTTCGCTAACCATTTCCAAGTTAAGCCACTGAAATTCATTGCAAAGGGTCTTTATTTTGGGCTTAACCGAAATGCTTGCATTGCAATTTTCAGCTCAAAGCATCGGCGACAACATTGGCTTTCCTCGGATGATAATGGAGTCCCATATCATAATCCTTGATCAATTCAAGCCATCGCCTTTGCCATAGATTCAGATCAGGTTGAGTGAAAATATATTTCAAGCTCTTATGATTGGTGTAGTCTTCACAACGATTGCCAATGAGGAAATGACGCCATATCTTCAGAGCATGGATTACTGCTGCAAGCTCAAGGTCATGAGTGGCATAGTTCACCTCATGATGTCTCAATTGCCTTCACGCATAAGTCACAACTCGATCTTCATGCATAAAAACACATCCGAGTCCAAGGCGAGATGCATCGCAGTAAATATCAAATCTTTTATGAATGTCCGACAGAACTAGCACTAGTGCAGTGGTTAAGTGATCCTTCAACACCTAAAAGCTCACTTCACATTATGCTGACCACTCGAACTTCTTTTCTTTCTTCAACAATTGGTCATTGGTCTTGCTATTTTTGAGAAATTCTCGATGGAGCGACGATAATAACCTGCGAGACCCGAGCTCATGGACGTCGGAAATGATTTGGCATCCCCAATTAAGCACATCTTGTACTTTACTCAGATCCACAACAACTCCTTCTTCAGATAACACATGACCCAAAAAGGCAACCTATTTTAGCCAAAATTGATATTTGCTGAATTTGGCATAGAGTTGGTGTTCTCGGAGCTTTTCTAACACAAGACGGAGGTGTTCTTCATGCCCCCTTTCAGATTTGGAGTATACGAGGATATCATCAATAAATATGATCACAAAATTATCTAAATACTCCATGAACACTGAAGATGATAGCCCAATCTCAAGTCAATCTTGGAAAATATACGGGCACCGGATAATTGGTCGAACAAATCATCAATCCGTGGAAGCGGATACTACTTGTTCTTGACGGTGACCTCATTTAATGGACGGTAGTCAAGATATATCCACAAACTATGGTCCTTCATCTACACAAAGATAGCCAAACATCCCCAAGGTGAGGAGCTCGACCTAATAAAACCTTTCTCCTGCAGCTCCGTGAGGTGCTTCTTCAGTTCAACCAACTCATTCGGCGGCATTCGGTAAGGTCATCTTGAAATTGGAGCTATTCCGAGCTGCGGCTCGATAACAAATTCAACTTCTCGTTCAGGTGGCATGCCCGGTAGTTCTTCGGAAAATACATTCGGGAATTCACATACTACTCGAAAGTTACCCAATTCTGGCAATTCCTTACCACTAAAGGCATAGAGATGCGAGTGCTCCAATCTCGGTATCATTTCAACTTGCATTCCAAGCGGACTGGTGAGGGTGATAGCCTTGTGGACGCAATCGATCTGACCATGGTTCTTGGACAGCCAATTCATCCCCAGAATAACATCAATGCCCGCTGAATCAATCACAATTAGATCAGCTGAAAACTTCACCCCATTAATCCCAATCTCAACTTCATGATATTCGTGCCTGCTTCTCATTTCTAAGCCCAGCGATTGAATCATCATAGGTGCCGACGTCAAGTTGAGTGAGATATTGTGGAGTGTAGCACAGTTTCTTGATATGAAAGAATGAGAGGCACCAGAGTCAAAGAACATGGTTGCAGGAGTCGAATTGACTAGAAAGGTGCCCAACACAACGTTGGGTGCTTCTTGTGTTTCTTTGGTGGTAACATGGTTCACATGATGTTGGACCGAAAAGGCGACTAGAGGGGGGGGGAGGGTTGAATAGGTGCACTATCTCTTTTTCACCTTGATCAGATTCAACATGATTTTCACTCCAATAGTTATGAGAGCTATGAAAATCAATGTACGAGCATAGCAGAAGACTTGTATTGAATCTAATCAAAACGCCGAAGCAAAACAACCAAAAACTCAATTTATAAAGAGTTGGGCGGTCAGACCTCTCAACCTAGTGGTCTAACCTCTCTATGGGACGGTTTGACCTCTCTATAGGGCGGTCTGACCTCTCCAAGGGGCGGTCTGACCTCCAGCCCAATGAACAGTAAAACCAGCTCGAACTCAAAATCACAAATTGGTCTAACTTTTGATCCACAACTCCAAACTTCACGAAACTTGAAACATACCTTCTTTAGGATGTCACGAACCTATTCCAATCAACGATCATGAAGATCATTGCTAATGTTCTAACCTTTTTCCGTTTGAGTGAAGGTTGCTTCAAAACCGAGTCAAAACCAAAATATAATCTAAAAACTTGCTCGTGGGTAAAAGATGATCCTAGATGCATTCCCACATATTTCACAGCAAGCAAGATTCGTGCCGAAACCAAAGGAAAACCAAAGGATCAAAGAAAGCCCCAAAATCACAAAAGAGATAGCAAGAACAAAAATAGACTCATCTTGAGGAATCTTGCTTGGATTGATTTGAGATTGATGTTGGTTTACAGCCACTCCATCCAGAAGGACAAAAGCTCAACACTTGAGCACACAATCAATTCAACTCCTTAGAACCCTAACCTCTCCACTATCCTCTACTTAAACACAAACTAGGGTTTTTCAATACAAGGGTTGGGGGGTGCACAACCAGCACCCTCCCATATTTATAGTGGAGGCTAGCTTCTAGAAGGATATCCCTAATGGGCACCCGTTAAGCCCATGCACAAACGGGTTTCACTTATGCACGTATTTTAAAGCGCCGTCTTCACCTTCTCTTGACCTAAACTACTTCTTTTTGCGTTGTCTTGCGCCGCGGTTTAGCCAAAAGCCATCAAGGCGGTATTTTGGTGAAGTTATCAAAATACCCCTTCTCGATCCTTCTCCAAAGACCAAGTTCAAATCTTCATGAAGCAATCTTATACTTCGCCACGTGTAGGTTGATCAACGGCTCTCTTCATGCCGGCGAGTCTCTCCCATCCGGCTCCCACCGAAACTACCATGGCACTTGCACCAACCTCGCGCCGCTTAATGCAAGCCGTCGCACCAAACTTCCCGTTCGGTCATCCTTGTCCATTTTGCGCTATGCTTGAGTCTTCTGACTTCACCCAGCATCCTTGATCGTTCTGAACCTCAGCTCTCCAAGCCTAGTCCCGATCATCCTCACCGTTAACCGTCATTGACCTCCAAGCTTCCTGCACAACAATAGACAAAGAAATCGATTCCGGAAACAAGTTCTTCGCACTTGACCCACATTAGTCAAAACATGCATCATGCAACACATATACATTGAAACCCATGAACTTGACCTAACCAACAAACATCGCCGCCAAGCTGTCCAGCGAACAAGCGAAAACCGGTCAGACCGCCACCCATGGCCAGTCTGACCGCCCCCTGGCCAATTTGACCGCCCAGCAAGGGACTTAGCCAAATCTCCTCCCTGGAAATCTAAAACCTCTCTAGAAATTTCAAATGAATAGAACTTTTGACTCGATGCTCCAAAAATTATGAGACCAAGTATAGAAGAATCCCCTCTCTTGCCTACACCCTCTATTTTTGGCTTGGCTCTAAAATCGAAAGTCCCTTTATGGCCAGTCAGACCACTACCCATTGGCTAGTCTGACCGCCAAAGGTGGCCGGTCTGACTGCCACATAGTTTGGTTTGACCGCCACCTTGGCCAGTCTGATCGCTTGGAGCATGACAGAAACTGAACTTTGTCGAAAATGAGTGTTTCGACAAACCTTCAACGCTATTGCTAATTGTATCATCATCCTAAGATCGTGAGCATATCCCCATGATATCCACACATGACCACGACCGATGTTCTGAAGAGTGACATTGAACCTTCGACCAAAGGATTCTTCAAGCTCTTGGCCTTGACCGGAATTAGCTGTGTGCTTCTCTGGACAAAATTTCGCAAAGTGCCCCACCTTGCCACAAGTGAAACAAGTAACTTTCTTGTTGCGGTGGTGTCGACTTCTTTGCTTCTTTCCAGCATGCCCTAGTTGAATCACACACTAAGAAAAATGAGATACTTGCATAGAAGGTCTCGAAGGTGCAAGGGCTTGAAATTCAAAAGAGGTGGGCTACCATGCTCGTGATTCTTGAGAACCGCAACTTGCTGAATTTTGGGCGGCCCACTTGCGCTTTCACAATTCCACGACTTCTTGCATCTTATTTTTCACCACAATGGCCTTGTCAACCAAATATTGGAAGTCGCAGAAGTCGTGTGCAGCAAGCTCTAGCTGCATCACTTCCATCAGCCCATTCAAGAACTGGTCTTGCTTTCTTGCATCAGTGGAGACGTTGTCTAGAGCATAACGAGCCAAATGATTAAACTCGTAGAGATACTCCATCACGGACTTCTTGTCTTGTTTTAGCGTGAGAAATTCACGCCTCTTGATGCTCAAGATGCTTGTGGGAACATGCTCGCTCGGAAAGCCAACCAGAACTCATCCCAAGATGGAATGTGATTAGCAGGTTGCATGGCGCAAAAAGTATCCCACCATGCACCAGCTGCTCCTTCAAGTTGGTTGTATGCGAAGAGAACCTACTCATTCTCGGCACACTGAGCGATGGTCAACTTCCGCTCGATGGTTCGAAGCCAATCATCGGCCTTGAGAGGATCCTCTGAACGAGAGAACACAAGAGGCTTCATGCTCAGAAAATCAGTAAATTGGGAACTGTAGGAACCAACTTCTTCCGCTGCCATTTTAGCACCAAAGCCACTGGCGGTGTTCTGAGCAATAAGCTATAGGATCTTGGTTTGGTCTTGGCGGCTTCGTACCATCTGGGCTAGCACTTCGGCCACGGAAGGCTGTGATGGAGGCACCTCATTTTGCCGACCCACATGCTGAAATTGCAGGTCGAGGTGCTCCGAATTACGCCGTTGAGGATTCGGGGCTAATTATTGGTAACTTGGGAACCCACGGGGTGTGAGCCCTCCATGATTTCCGACATCAAACAAGTCTTTCAACCCGACATCCTGTTGCCCAACGAATCATTAGCAACTGACAAAAGATACGAGAGAAAAGCATAAGGTAAGTAAATGACACCAGGGGGGGGTGACTTAACCTAGCATGAATGCAACAATCATTCACACTTATGTGACATGAAATAATGTGTTGTGGCCTAAGTGGCTAGCACAAGATGCAAACGAAACATTTAGTTTTCCGATATAATTGATATACATTTACCTGTAGGTGATGCACAACTACTTGGAAAAGAAAAGAGCAAATACTCAAACTACAAAATCTAGCGTCTACGAGCTAAGGATAATAATTAGGGTGTATATAACCTAAGATTAATCCCTACTTAGTCCTAACATCGCAGCATGATGACGTCTTCTCGTCCTTTCACCATTGCTCCCGTCGAAGACTACTTAACGTGTCTATTGTTGGAAAAAAGAGACAAGCAATGGAGAGAATGATTTTGCCCAAATCAAATGAATAGTGGGACAAGAATTACATGCTAAGATGGGTAAGAAATAAATGAATTATTATTACTTATATTTTTGCCAAATTTTGCTAGTTTAAAAATATTCTTTACAAACACAATTCCTAACAACGTCCATTGTTACGGCTTTAACCTACAGTTAGCATGCTTTGATACCAACGATGTGGGGACCCCTAAATTAAACCCATTTCAAGTTAAGTGATTATGCCAGACACGCGACCCTTAATAGGAAATGAATTTGATTTCGAGTACCTAGATATGTGTCTCATGTTAGGGCAATCAACTGGGATTAAAGCCGATGAACCAATCGTTATCGCCTCAACTTAAAGCGTTAACTAGGACGTTCTTACCCCAAGGGCAATCGACTGGGATTAAAGCCGATGAACCAATCGTTATCGCCTCAACTTAAAGCGTTAACTAGGACGTTCTTACCTGCAACATAAACAAGCCAATTGAGTACAAAAACATACTCGCAAGACTTATGAATAGCAAATTTAAGTAAATGCACTTGGTGTCAAAGGATGGCTAAAATGGTTCTTTTTCAGTATAAAGCCAGGTTATTTGATAAGATAACTAGTATAGATTAAAATCGCCATTTGAATAGCATTTTGAAATATGATATAGTAGTAGATTCTCCAATTCATGATCAATATTTTCAAGATTTTACAATCAAGAAATCATACATCACAAACGTCTCGTTCGTGATGACAATTCATTTCCAACCATACCCTGATCTTATTCCCAACAACTAACTGTGCATGGTTTCCCACAAGCATTGTCCATGACTGGGGATACGGCTATTCGAATAGATTTATTACTTTGCAGAGTTTGTGCTGCTTTACCCACATCATATGAATATCTCTCAATGTCGCCAATGCACTCTTCCATAGGAGTGTGACTGAGATATCATAACGAGGCTATTACAATGTTATGTGCCAACTATTAAACCACCCAAGGATACACACCATGGCAGACTATCGGTCGTCTGAACCACGGTTACACCTCGTTGTGTAAGTAAGTCCTTGCGAAGCTTTTCGCAAACACAAGCAACCCTTAAGAGCAAGTAAGACAAAACTTATCATGCCCCACTAGATTGACAATATAATAGTAACAATAATAAAAACAATAGTTGTCAATCTATTTGTAGTTTGATAGCAAACACAATTCAAATTAATAGACCAAGCCTTCGCCATTAACCCAGCATGTGGTTGCATGTATGACTTGGTTCAACACCACACAGACCAGTCCTTAATCACCCAAATGGGGCTACATCAATCCATAACAATTTCTCATCATAAACCTACACCCGTCCAAGTTGAAATGTAAAGAACCCAATATCTAACATATCCACAATAACTAGATCCAAGATCTGAACATAATCCTCAATTCCTACATAATTCAATTTAATCTTGGCAGATGGACTAGCTCCATCAACCACTTTCGACTACAACTACTAGCATGGCTAAGCAGCGTTCTAGGAATCATTAAACAAACCCATATAACATATAACCTTAATCTTTCAAGGCAAAATGGTAATCAACATTCAAGTAAGGCCAGTCCAGCAAGTAGGGCATATCTAGAGCTACCCAGTTGACATATCGATATTTGAAATTAAAGCAACACATAAAATACTTGAAAATCAACATAGATACTTTTTAAAATTAATAGGAATTCGACGTGCATCAAAGGAAAGAACTGATTGCCTTTGTGGGTACTGCTCGTATTTAACATCAGATTGAATTCTTAATACGTCGGAATCGTCGAAAACCTAACGAAAAGACGATATTGCAATAAACTCCAAATAAAGCCGAAAATAACAAGTCATTCAAAATTGCATACAATTCACACAGTAGGTAGAGTATGATTTTAGGTGGATTAGGTGAAATTTTTAGTTCAATTAGAGTTCATAAGAATTTCTAAGCATTTTACAAAGTTAAAAACGTTAATGTACAGATAATACAATTATCAACATTTTCCATAACAGAAACATACTTGAAACCTAGTCCATTTAAAAGTACATTAAAAATGACAACTAACAAAATTGGTTTCATCCAATTTGGAGTTAAATTGAATTAGTTATGAATTTTCCAAGTTATTTGAATTTTTAGTGCAAGTTTAAATTGTTTCGGAATTACTACCTGAATTAAATACCTTTTTCACTCACACTCAGCTAGCCTTAGAGAATGACAAGCGGGGCTGAGGTCAAGGGTTTGACCCAGTCAGTGGAGCTCAATTGAACGCGCATTCTGAAGAATATGTCTTCAAATACCAAAAACGCAATTCGGTTTGATTGTGTAAGGATTACGCTTTCATTAAGATAAAATGTACTTCTCAAACTACACATCCACTTAATCGGTTGTACGGGCCCTTATGTCAATCACTTGGAGGTTTAAACGAGTTTAACTTAAGTTTCTAATCAGGTTCATTAATGTGGGGCCTACATGTCATAAGAACATTAAGAAAACACTTAAGTGCTTAATGGTTAGGGTTAAACCTCAATATCGCCGGCGGTTCAACAGGGCTCTTGTGCACGGCGGTGTGGCGAGGAAGGAGATCTGCCGCTACAGGGGGACTCCGAGCTCAGGATCAATGTGTACGGGTGCAGAGCGACATCACGAACTTGATGGTGGTGACACGGAGACCTAAGGTGAATGGCGACGAGCTCTCGGTGGCCGGAGGCAGAGTCGAATGACCAGTTCTTGAGGATACAGTGCTACTGATGACGAGAAAACCGAAGGAGGTGCATGTTGAGATCACCTAGGCACCAGGAACGCGGTGGAACCACAATTGACGATGGGGAACGCCAGTGATGGCCGGAATGAGGACGGCGGCGGTTTCACCGAAGCTGGAGGAGATGAAGTTGTACTCCCTCAAGGTTGCTCCAAAACCAAATTGAACTCGTTACTAAACTCTAGGGAACATTGCAATCATAAGGGACAAAATGATTCAAAGGATAACTCACCAGAGCTCCTATGCGCTACGCGGCAATGGCTACCGGCTGCGAGGACGAAGACAACGTGCTCGACGATTCAGAGGACGAGGAAAACCCAGACCGACCAAAACGGGCACGGTGCGATGAGTGAAGTCCAGCGATGGTCTTGCAGGCTCGCGAGAAGCACCGAGATGGCCTCCCTCCGGTAGTCTTCTTCCTCGGTGGCAACGAAAAAGAGGGTCTTGAGAAGAAAAGAGTGAGAGAGAGAGAGAGAGAGAGAGAGAGAGAGAGAGTGGGATAGGGAGCTTAGTGGAACTCATGCGATGCCTAAGGAACGGACATGAAGGCACTACGTGGCGATCAAAGGCTCGGTGGCATGCATGCAGAGCGCCAGCGCCGAGCAACACGGCGATGAGGAAGACGAGGGCGCTTCCGATAGGCGGGGTCCGCTGGTCAAGGACGAAGTAAAATAGCATGTGTGAGCTGGTCGAGTCCGATCAAGTGGTGCTTGGGCCTGGTCGGCTGTGCGGCGAATCGAGTCACACTCGGGTCCGAGTTGGACTACGCGGTGTGATCGGACCAACTTGGCTCGACCGGTCCGAACGGAGCTCGGTCGGTCCGAACGACACTCAGTCGGTCCGATCGAAAAACGGCGATGCGGTGTGTACGATCAGCATCGGATGGTCCGCACGGAATTGGCACGATCGGACCTAGTCCGAATAGTCCAGGCGGGGGCTAGGGTTTAAAAAGGATTTTGACCGAAATGCAAAGAGTTTGATCGAGCGAAATGAAATAGAAGATAAACTTGAAAAATTCTAAAAAATTTTGTGGGTGTTAATAGAATCAAATAGGACTTAGGAAAAAATAAATTCAAGCACTGTTCAAACTAAAATATGTCAGAATTAAATTATTTACAAATCTGCATTAGTGAAATGGTTTGAATTTTGGTGAGGTCAAAATGACTTCTAAAAATTTGTGAAAAATTATATTAATTCGTGATAAATAATCTAGTATTTAAATAAATTATTTCCAACAACTTTCAGTCACACATTTTTCTAGATTCATATTAAAGCTTGAATTCAAGTGGGAAATTTGAAAATTAGGGACAAACTTTATTACAACAACCAAAGTTTTACATTAATACATAATTTACACATAACTCATGATATGCTGAGCTAATCCAACTTAAGGATTTTGAGGACGTTACATGAGAAGTGTGAATGCCTGTCGGGCCAGGAAAGATACTTCAAGAAGAACAGAGGCAACAATGCCAATACTTCAAAATAGATGTTTCTTCTTCATGGTTAACATAGTATTAAATAACTTATTCCAAATTATCAAGGGAGAGTTGAGGGTTATTTGACATCAACTCATTAGTAACAAGTGCTATCTGTTCAGTAAAATTTTCCTTCATATGATCCTTATAGCATTCTAATACAATCAAGGAAAATCAGTAAAATGCCATTGCAAATTATGTGGTTTTGGAAAATGCTATTGGGTATGAGATTGACATGTGGGTCCCGGACCCATGTATGTCAGTGGGTCCCAGACCCATATATGTCAATGAGACATCTAGTGACAACTTTCACATCATTAAACTTATTTTGCAGTGGTATATATGCAAGTTTCCCATAAATCAATAGTGAGTCCTCTTTCTTAACAAATAGAATGGTGCACAAATATATTCTTTTCGTTTGCTTTAGCATCTTCCTTGCATGGACCTTATACGCATTCAACCAAATCAACTATTTATGTGCGGTTTTAATTTGTACATTAATTTATCAGAAGTTGGTTTCAGTTTTATAGTACACTGATGTGAGTGGACACATACATATTCCTGACACGGCAACATAACTAATCCATCTGTTTTTAAAATTGTCACACCTCTTCAAATTTTTTAATTCAGTCCTTTTGTTTTCGACTGATGTGCATGCTTCTCCACCATGCATAATTATGTATCAAAATATAAAATAATATTCTAATCGTAACACCCCAAATTTCAACATGTGATATGTCTCACAAAAAAAATTACTCAAACAGTCATGCATAATTATGTCTAGAAAAATATTAAATCATCATCCAAATTATTCATCCGGAATTGTAAATTATTTATCATGCCGTTTTGTAAAAAACCACAACTAACAAAGAAGAGTATAAAATAATACTCCATAAGTAGTCAAAGGATGAAACAATCACATATTCCAAATATCTCTTATGATAGCATCATATGTCATTTGGGACATTGTCACAGTCTTCAAAGTACTAATTTGACCACTAATTTATACAAAATGCGTAATATATTGTTTAAAATAAAAAAAATGATCCACTCCCCGTGATTGAAACATGTATTATGGATGCATGATATGACATATGAACATTGAAATTACATTCTCTATTCATGGAAGTAACACAAATGGATTGAATACTTAACTAGTAAATATTAACATGGTACTTAGAAATACAATACCAACCACAAGCATACAACATGTCATAATCATAGAAACACTAAGGTACTTGCCATGATGCAAATGCACATGTCCATTGTCATTATCATGATTCATCATTGTCATTATTAGCAAGGTAGTCTCATCGCTCACCTTGTCCCATCATCAATGCCATCAATCATGACACCACTACCATGTAAACACCATCATTTAAACATTGCCATGAAAGCCTTCTCATGTAAACACCACCATATAAGCGCCATCACATAAACATTAGCATGTGTCAGTCATGTAAACATTTCCATGTAAGTTTCACCACATAAGCATCACATAAAAACATTATCATTAAACTATATCACTATGCTCATCGACATTACTAAGCAAAGAAGCATCATCATTAAACTATAGCATTCATCAAGCATATAATATAATAACTCATCATTAATACTTGCACTTGCCTTAACCGTGAGATCGTGACAATGGCAAACGCTTAGCGCCGGTTCACCACCGCCCTTTGAAGGCGCTAAGAAATGAAATGTCAAGAAACCCACGCCGAGATCCTTGAGTGTTGGTCCAAGGGGATTCTATATAAGGGTATCATGCAATGCATACCCAAATGAAGTTGGCAAAGCAGATCACGCCTTCAATGTCTTTAACCGAACTTACTTGCAAGATTCAATGCCTTCTCGATAAAGGTTCTCTACCAAAAGGTCGATCTTTCTCCGTGATACTCGAACATCGGATTAGTAGATGGTGAATGCACTTCACCATCATCCCTTGAAGGCCTCCATTCTCCACCAACATGTAGCTTCCAGGATGAACCTCTTAATCGTTAGCATCGGCCCATCATACTACTACGCTAGCATCCATATATTCCCCATCACTTTCCTCCCAAGGATGCCCGATCCTTGTTGAAAGGCTTGATTGGTATGCATACAAACTATATAATGATAGGTATACGTACATACATATCAGATCACGTAATCATTGCCATTCACACAAGAGGGACATCACCAAGAAAACTCCACTCACCAAAGCATTCCCAGAGAACTCCAAGGCGTAAATATGGTGGCAAATTCAAAGCATCACCACTCCTCCATCCCTCATGCTCCAAATGTGAGGTTCTCGTTACAAACCGCATGAACAAATCACAAGCAAAGAGACAGAGAAATGGAAGTAGCATCCCAGACTTGAGTTGCCTGGATGCCTTCTTGAGCTCGGCCTCGAGCTCCATCATGGTGGTGGCCTCCGCCGAGCGGATGACGGCCGGTAGCGCGGATGGCGCCACCGCCCACGGCCTCTAAGCTTGCGGCGCCGTGGTTGAACTCCTCGATCATGTCGCAAACAAATCCCAAGAACTAGTCGGATGGAGAGAAAGGAAGATTTTGATTCAAGGACTCAACAATCACATCCAATCAAATCCAAGCAAGTTAGGGATTTCTTACCAACAAAAGGAATCGATCCGATCGATGGATCTCCACTACACCCAATCCAAAGAGGTGAAGGAGGAGGAGCAGATAAGAGTTCCTTGGGATGGCGTGTGCTTGCGGCTTCAGATTTGGTGAGGCTTGAGTTCGATCGTGAGAGGAATGGGTAACGGCGACGATCAGTGAAGCAGTAGTGACGGCCAGAGCCGGGCCGGCAACAAGAATGGGCCGAGTCGGGCGAGAGCGCGGTGGAGGCCACCATGGCTGGGTCAGGCCGAGGCCGGGAGACCCCATGGCGGCATGAGGCGATCACAAGATGGACACATGGCCGTGTTTCGGGCGAGGAGGTTCTCGGCGAGCCAAGAGTCAAGGTGGCGCCATGGAGGGAGCGAACAGAGGGCGGCGCCAGGAGGGAGCAGGAGGAAAAGGTCAAGGCCAACAAGCTCACTAGGTGTCTTTTTTTTTCTTTTTATCCTACCTTTTCCTCTTGTATGCACAAATGACTAGGGTTTGGTTTATAGTCATGCCCAGCCCCCCCAAATCTCTCCCTTCTCTTAATTCTTTTCCTTTTAAATCCTTTTTCTATGCCGACTTCAATCTATTTAATCTAATGGGGTATTACACCCACCTATTCCAAATAGGAGTCATTTGGGACATTGTCACAGTCTTCAAAGTACTAATTTGACCACTAATTTATACCGTAATATATTGTTTAAAATAAAAAAATGTATAAAGTATATTTCATGATAAATCTAGCTGGTAATACTAATTTTTATGCTCCAATCTATATACATTTTTATACTGGTGGTTAAAACTAAAAATGTTTGACCGGCATGAATTTTCGGATGACTTATATTACACTTGGAGGAGTACAGCTAGCTAGATTATATATATATATATATATATATATATATATATATATATATATATATATATATATATATATATATATATATATATATATATATATATATGTATATGCATGGATTTTCCACTTTTCATAATCCTTCAGATCAACCCCAATTGAATAATAAATCTAAGCGTCTGTTTGGTTATGTAGGGGATTGGGTTGGGATTATACGGACCCTAGGTGTAATTTTTATTTACAATTCAGCAATATATTCACAAACAATGATATATTGATATGCAAGCATCATATGGGGTAAATGAGCCAGTTTGTTAATTAGATAAGCTTGGTACTAGCAGCCACACCGAATCTTTCTTGATATAATAAACACATAAAGTTGGCTCCCAAAGCTATGGTGATTAACTACTGGAAGGTAGCACTAAAACTATAAGCTCATTATATGGATTTAGATAATTTAAATATAAAAGTATATCAATGCTGGTAGATTGTGATTCACCAGAAGCTAGATGACGTGGTACTGATGGTCCAAACACACAAGGATTCAAAACTTACAGCTTGTGCAAAGGAGAAGCCACTTTAGAAGGCAAAGGAACAATCTCTTCTAGATTCAAAACTCCTTTTAATGCTAGTCGAATGTGATTTAGAAAAGGATCCCTGCCTCCTTTTCCTTTTCCTTTTCTTTTTCCTTTTCAATTCCCTTGCCTTTGCTTTAGGTTTTCACAAACCCAACATTCTCGTCTTTGGAAAGTAGTGGGGTGTGTGAAAAGCTTAACATAGACACACCAAAAAAAAAAACCCCGAAGACATAAGCATCTAGGCCTCTTGGACCCTAAAGTATGGTGCTTTAGGGTCCTTTGGAAAGAAAGATCCTCCATCATTTCCCTCCATCTGATGATGAACCCTAAAATCACACAAAGAACACAGCTGTAAATTGCTAACTTGACGTTAATATTAGCCTTTTCACACAATGTACTCGAAATGTTTTTGCATTTTTTTTATTTCTTGCTATGTACGCACCAAAAGAGGTAAGACCAAGCTTAAACTAGGATGATCTTAGAAATAGAAGTACAAATGCACTAGAAGAAATCATATGAAGATTTCAGTGTATATATAATGCATACTCCCTCCATTTCACGATGTTTGTCAATGGCCTCAGGAGTCTTTGTTTCAAAATGTTCGTTCATTGAGTAAATCAAGAGTATAGCTATTGTAATGTTTTCACTCTCTAACCCTACTTAAATGTTTTGAAAGAGATTAAATGATTATAGTATGTCATTTAATAAAGCCATGTGTGATCATTTCTCATTAACCTTTTTTAGATTTAGTGCTTTTGGTCTGCATATATATATGGTAGCTAGACGGTGGACAAATATTGTGAAATGGAGGAAGTATTTCTTTACTGAAAATTATGCATACAACATGCCTTGTTTTTCTTTTGTGCCTTGTTGGATGTGTACACAAACACAAGTGGGATGATTAGTACTACTGCTCTTTACTTTACATCGTACTGCATGCACGCAATCGTAGGATGCTACTCTATTATATTTTTCTTTGTTTGTACTATATTCACGATCTCTCTGTTAGTAGTACGAGCAAACGGAATGAGGGTTATTTTCGTAGAAGTTGAGTCATTGCGTACTACAAGGGAAATTAAACAAAGTACCACTATACAGTACTACTACAACTACTACAATTTTCCTGGGATAAACAAATTAACGCACAGTTTGGCTGAGAACTTTGTTCGTTTCCTATCTATTTGCATCGTTTTGCAACTATACACGGGTTACCAGAAATAAATTCTATGGGAGAAGGCCCCGTGAGGCTCTTCCCCTACAGTCGTCGGATCGTGCCCCTCATACACATATGCTACAGTGTATATCTGGCGATCGGACGACTGTGGAGGAGGGGTCTCACGGGGGCCCTCTCCCCAGAGAATTTGTTTCTTGGTTACCTTACCACTGACTAGTTAAATTCGAACTTTCGTGGCAATTCTGTATATTTCCTGCATAAGTATTGACACTTGACAAATAGTACACATCTTTATCTTTATCTTTACTAATTGGAGACTTCTCCGAAGCCCTCACGTTAACTTCTAATATATAATGAGCTAGAAAAGAAAAAGAAAAAATCACGAATTCCCCACATTAATAAAAAAAGAAAACAACCTAATGCATCCATCTACTTGTGACGGCTTGGATCCTTCTAAACACATCCGAAACATACACGAGTGTTTGAGTACAACACGGTTTGCTCTCAAACTACCAGACGTATCCTTTGCTAATATGGAATATGATGTTGGCATTGATTAAATAATCTTTCCAATTGGATAGCAGTAACCAAAAACTAGGAGTCCGGCAACCGCGTCAGGGAAGAGTCCAAGCTCTATAAGGAAAAGTTTCTGGCTATTAATTTATCTTCATAATTATGTCTATTTAGTACTACCTTTGATTCCAAATATAAGTCATTTTAGAAATTGTGCTAGTCAAACATTTTTAGATTTGACCATCAATATATAAACAATTAACACGATTGACAACATGTAATTGGTATCATCAGATCCACCATGAAATATACTTTCATAATATATAATTATTTTGATTGGAAACAACATATTTTTCATAGAAATCGATGGTCAAATTAAAGTATCATCTTGGAGACTATGTCAATGTCCAAAATGACTTTTATTTGGAATCAAAGGGAGTATGAACAAAGGTTTCATGAGAGTAAATAAGTGACGGTTGTGTGCGCCAATTACTATGAAAGTGTTGCCTTATAGAACATTCATAACGTGGTAAATAATTTGTTTTAATCTAAAATCCTTTATATTAATGCAAGGGGAAGAAGGCTAGAAATAATAATGTTAATTAGAGACTCCTCCCACATTAATTCAAGTTTGACCATCAATATATAAAAATTAGTTAGATTGATACAAAATTGGTCATAATTAATACAATATTTGTTGTGAAATATACTCTACTATATACTCCCGCCATTTGGCAATATAAGATCATTTTCTTGGAAAGTGTTGTTTCCACAACGTAATTCTATTGAGTAAATCACCATAATAGTTATTCCAAAATTTCCACTCTACCCTTCCTTCAATACAGTAAAAGTTGTTGAATGGTTGTACTTTGCTATTTTATATGGGTACGTATGTTTCGCTCTAATTAGTTTTTTCTTATATTTTGTGCCTTCTTGGTTTGTGTACATGGTAGGCTTGGATAGTTGGATGTATGCTAAACAGAGAGAGTAATAATATTTGTCCAACTACCATTGTGCTATTTTACAATATTTGTCCAGAAACCATTGCACACAAACCAAGGAACACAAACTCTAAGTAATAAATATGACTATGCTTACCCCTAAAAATGACATATTTCAACCACTCATCATGTTTTTAGATAATTAATATCAGGGCACAGGATGAAAAGTAAAGTAACTATACTCTTGATTCTCTTAGTAGACAAATATTGTGAAATGAGAATTCCCAACAAACGGGACAAATGGTGCGAAACAAAGAAATTATAAATTTTATGGCATGCAACAACATATCATCATAAAGTGGTAAGATTAGTTAGATATAGTAGTAATTTGTCTCTCAGAAAACTATTAAATAATCCTAAAAAAATATAGTTGAGAAACAAATAAAATTTATCACTTCCACTAGTGTTGCCAAATGGGCGCAAGAAGCTCCGCCATCAGAGGTCTGCACGACGAGCACGCCCCGACGCATCGTTCATGGACCGCGGCCGGAAGAGACCCTGCCGCGGCTCGGCCGCCACCTTGGCACGGGTAGGCTGCAAGACGGATGAATGAAGGTAGTCAGTGTTGTGCACAAGACGGCACGGCCATGACCAGCCAGGCCAGCCAAGGCCAAGGGCTGGGGGATGCGGATCGGGAGGCGAGGTAGAGGGCGGGCGGAGCGTGAGGAAGGAGGAGAGGAGGTCTGTCGGGTCATGCAAGGCAGCCGTGCCAAGCCGAGCTGAGGAAGGAGGAGAGAAGCCGCGTGGCTCAGGCGCACGCAATGGCATGAGCGAGGGGAGGGAGGGAGGAGGCGGCGCTGGGAGGCGGCGGGTCGACGCCAAGGGGAGGCGAGGAGGTGGCGGGCCGCGGGAGGCGAGGAGGCGCCAGCAGGAGGCGAGAAGTCGCCGCCATGGAGGCGGCGGTCACCGCTGGGAGGCGAGGAGGCGCTGCCGGCCATGAGGCGAGGCCGAGGAGTCGACGCTACGGGCCGCTGGGACGCGAAATGGGCGAGAGGCGGCGGGTCGTGAGTCGAGACGCGACGGCGAGGACAGAGGGCGGGCTGACAAGCGAGAAGAGAAGACGCGTGCAAGGAGAAGACAAGTAGGGAGAGAAAGAGAAGAAGGCGTATGGGCGCGATCGACCGGTCGTGTCGTGTCAAGACAAAGACGTCTTAAAAACGGCCTTTTTTTGACCGCTATGAATTTTTGACCGTTGAGTGAAATTTTTACCGTTGGGGCTTAAAAATAGTAGAAAAAATTGAAAAATTCCAAAATTTTTCTATAAATAGGCATCATACCCCTCATTCAGCACCTCTTCATTCTCTATTCTCTTTGAAATTGTGTTGTGCAAATTCAAATCAGTGTTGAGCTAATTTGGCAAAATTCAAAAATTTGTGCCAAAATTTGGTAATTTCAATTTTCGCTTTGCAAGTCAAATAAGAGGTACAATACTATTTTTGTAATACTTTTATTGTCAATTATTATTATGCTAAGATTAAAGTAGTAATAATGTTAGTTTCGATTTTGCGGTTTTATGGATACCTCACGATAGCTTTGCTCTTAGTGAGTTCGGACTTTCATCTGACGAAATTATGCTCTATGGAGCCGCATACCGGCGCCGCTTCAAACGAACCGAGGTTCCACCGAGGAGCAAGCTGGAGTTCCGCCATCGCTCGAGATCAAGATCGTGCTCAACTAAGAACCGGAGTAAAGAGGTCGAGGCCATCTACATCGGGGTGGGAGAATTTCGACAGACAACTAGGCAAGACGCAAGGAAATGAGGTACCATATGCTATTTGTAAAATTTATCGCCATGAATTGTCCGCAAAGTCTACAGTGAACGGGCACTTGTTTAGACATGCTACAAGGTGTCGAACCAAGCAAGGATTGGCGATGAGACAGACGCAATGCAATACAACCCCGACGGCACGCAGATTCAGTCGACTACGATCCTCGTAGCCCGCCAATCTCTCGCTGCTTAATTGCTTATGAGGATTTACCGTTAGGCTTTTGGCTAATCGCTTCTTTCCAAAATTACATTAGGATCACAAGATAATCCTAGATTTTATTCCGCTTTCTAGACAGACAACAACAAGGATCTAGTGAAATACTATAATGAACGCCGAATAAAATAAAGAAACTATTTAGTACGCGTGCACATTTTCTGCTGCCTTGACCTCTGACATATGGAGTGGCTCTGCTAGGAGGATTATCTTAGTGTAGTTAGCATTATGTTAATGACGAATGGGTAATGGAGAAAAGAATTATAGGTTTGAAATTAATTGATGTAGCACACACGGGGAGAATATTATGAATCAGATTCTCAAAGTCGGAAGACTTTGGTCTTACTGCATAAAAATATTCGCAATTACCTTAGACAACGCCGCTCAAACTCTAGGGCCATGGACATTCTTACTCCAAGATTGAGTACATATGCCAATTCGTTTGCTACATCAACGATGCGCTTTGTCATATTATCAACCTTATAGTCAAATGTGGTCTAAAGAGGTTGACTCAGATATTAGAGCTTTTACATGATGCGATTTCTTTCTTGAACAATTCTAACGTAAGAATAGCACAATATAAGAACTTCAGCAGTATGCGCATGGGTGTACGCCCAAGAAAGTTCGGTTTGGACATGCCTAAGGTGGAACTCTACTTACCTCATGCTTAAGCATCTTTTACCATACAAGAGCACTTTTTCTGCTTTTTATTCAAACACACTATCCTAGCATTGACTAAGATTTTGTTATTAATCGAGCAACATTGGTTCGCTGTCGAGAAGGCATGCCATTTTTAGAAATTTTTACGAGGCAATCAAGTGCTTTGTCCGTTGCCTACTATCCAACATCTCCTATCATTGTGCATACTATTTTACGATTGCTACTCAATTGAAAATGCATGAAAATGACTTAGTTTTACGTGAGGTCATGTTGTTTCCATGAAATCTAAATACCTTAAATATTGGAGAGAAATCCTTACCTATATGTATTTGCATTTATTTTAGATCCTAGGGCTAAAATTGGTGCATTTGGTATCAGACTTGATCTTCTTAGTGATGCTACTGGCTAGACTATACTACCTATTTTGCGTAAGTTCGCTCTTGGTTATCCGAGGTTTACCAAAGGTATGAAAATAAGTTCCGAGGAGTTCGCCAAGAACGCCTCCAAGAGTCTCCCCACCTCGAGTGGGAAGACAAGTATGTGGGCACGATCTTCTTGCCTCTTCATCCAAGTCCAGATCTTCGTCTTCTTCCGACCAAACTACCGCTTCACCAAGACCCACAAGGAGCGGGAACTATCCACCTATCTCGACAGCGATACGGTGGATTTCGCCGTATGTTTCGACATCTTGCAATGGTGGTAAGCCCATAAGTTAACATATCCCGCGCTATCCATACTTGCACGTGATGTGTTAATCGCCTCGCCTCTACGCTTCTCCGAGTCTGCGCCTTTTCCGAAGAATATTGTGAAAGAAGAACAAGTCTCACAAGTGAGATGGTGGAGATCCTTCTAATCGTGAAGGATCGGGAACAAGCCGATTCATGAACACAACACTCTGTGGAAAATCCGAATTGCCTGAGGTGTTCAAAATTTGTACTTAGACAATGACACCGACACATAGAACAAAGATGTATCATGTATGTAGAATTGTAGAGCTATAGGCTGTATTTTTTCCTTTGCCAAGGTTTTCTCATTTTGAGTTTTTACTTGGCAAAGGTTTTAACGAGGCAGCTAGTTGGACATCAATAAAGCTCTTTATTACATTTTCAATATGATTGTCTCAATTTTTTAAAATTTCATGTCTACTTCTGAATTCTACATATTTTTCTAATTTTTTTGGATTTTTTTTGGATTTTTTTGGATTTTTTTTGAATTTTTTTTTTGTTCTGATGGGCCAAACGGCCAACGGTCAGATCTCGCCCGACGGCCAACGGGCGGTTGTAAGGTTCCCAAGACGGCACGTAATGCCCATCGGGCCGCGTTCGAGTTGTCACCGCCCATGGATCGCAAACACGCATGAACAAAGACGTGTAATGAATGGTCGTGTTTGGCCGGGCTCAGCCGGTTGCCGTGGCCCATTTGGCCAGCACTAGTCTCCACCATAACGGGAAGAAATAAAACTAACATTTTCATATTGATAGGATAAAGAAACAATATCTCTATGTCCATATAAAAAGTAGCAATGTCTGTGTTCAAAATTAGAGATTGTCTGAACGCCAGGCTATAAATTGCATATCACATGATATGGAAGAATGAGAAACATAGTGCTATATGGTAAAAATATTATTTCTACAATATGATGTGATCGACTATAAAATCACGTAAAATTAACAATTATGTTTATAAAATTGCTAGCCCGTGCTGCTGCACAGGTAGATGATACATAACACAGAACATCCCTGGAAATTATTATTTTTTGAGACTTGCATGGAACAAATTAACTAGAAGCAACTACTATTAACTTTCTTAATTCTTAGAGTGGATAAATAAGAGGTAAAGTGAGTGAGGGTACTACACTACGAGAAACATACTTATTAGGCCAAGTTGTTTGCTTTGTTTGCAACCATGCATGATAGCTAAGCTAGCTAGCCATCATGATATAGCTAGCATGGGCTAACTTGGAACGACAGCCGGCCTCTTTCTATCATGCATGCATGCCTTCAAACTCTCCTCCCCCTCCCCCTCCCCCTCCCCCTCCAATCTGTGATCATGGGAAAAACCTGGAATGGAACTTTGATCGGCTGTCCCAGCTTGTCCGATCGATCATTCATGCGTCTCTAGGGATTCGACATCTTTTGTGAGATGGATCAATTTTGGTTTTCGATTGTAAGTACTCCTGCCTGCCTACCTGCCCCTTTTCTTCTTTTTAAAGTGCATGGGGAAAAACGCCTTTTAGCACTTCAAGAGTCTTGTCTAGCGTCAGGCAGATTGCATGGTACATATGATTATGAACAATGAGTTATGGGATATCAAAAATATTAGTGAAATTTTACGTTACATTCTATTAGTAAGTATATGGTGGTATTATCACTACTATAAAAAAGACTAATACTAGACGCCTCATCAAAGACGGTTGATCAAAACCGTCTGTATTACATGCAATCGCAGACGGTTTTGGCTTAGAGACCGCTCAGTTATCGGGTCGCGCTTAAAACCGCTCAGGAAGAGGTAATATCACGCTAAAACCGCTTGATCATAGCTAAAATGTTCAGGATAATTCTCATATCACGCGGTTTTCAACAAAGAACTGCTCGTGAAACATCATAGATGGTTCTAACAATAACCGCTCAGGATATTACTACATATCACGACGGTTTTTGTTATAACCGCTCGTGATAATATCGCTACAGCTCCCAGTTGAAGCTCGATGAGTTTCTTTGTCGTCGATGCGTCTCAATTCATCGCATCAATGCCGCTTCGGCTCCCCAATGCGTCTCTTCGTCTCACACTCCAAATTTATTCCTTGTTTTATAAAAAGGATCATCCGCTATCGAAGATGATCATCCCCACTTATACAAAAAAGCAGAAATGACTGCCTCTTCTATTCCTTGTCGCCGGCATTGATGGCCTACCTGGCCGCACTATACGAGCACCTCTTTCATCAGACGTTAAACCGTGGCCGCGAAGAACACTGCTTCAATAGTGTTCTCTCCTCCGTCTCGAGAATTTCCGGAGCAGTGACGGCCACCTTCCGCCGCCTTGACATCCTCCTCTCGCGTGTCTTCCGGTGATCTCCCACTTTCGGCGAAGTTTACCGTGTCATCGACGTGGTCCTCCAAAACGATGTTGCATCGCCTCTAAGAGGCTTGCCGTCACTTGATCACAGAATCGAGGCGGCAGAGCATCGAGTCGACCAGGCCGAGACCCTCGAAGCAAGGGAAGAGAGCCTATGGGCTCAATTCTTCTTGGTTGAATAGTCCGAGGGTCTTCGAGACACTCGAACGAGCTGCCACGGGTGGATGCATTTCAGCTTGCTCGATCACGAACCGCCCGCCTCGGCACGCCGCCACGAAGTATTGAAGACGGAGATAGCGCACCTACCTCCGCCACTAGAAAAACATTGTTTATTTATAGGTTTCTACTTTTTTAATCTTTTTTAAGTTTAAACGCCACTGCTTGGCCATATGAAAATTCCAAAATGAAAAAATTAAAAAGTTTGGAGGTGAAGTTACTATATTAATTATATGTTGAATTATATATATATATATATATATATATATATATATATATATATATATATATATATATATATATAGTTAAAGCAAATTTTCAAAGAAAATTTTAGCAAGATTTAAATGACAAAATTGACATATAAACATGTAATTTCTTCATGTCATGTAAGTGTATATACAAAATAAATTTACTTGAGAAAAACCATTTCACGTGACGGTTTCATAAAATGGATATGGGACATATCACGATTCCCTGGAACCCCATATCAAGGACTCCCTGTGAACCGCTTGTGATATGTCCTATATCAAGGACGGTTCCATTGTGGAACCATCTATGATAAGTATCACCGACGGTTCCATAATAGAACCGCTCGTGATAAGTCTCTTTATTAGTAGGAGCCCGCCTGCCGCTAGGGTTTGCACTCTAACTCGTCACTTTCGCCCAGCCGCCCTTACTTTCGCCCATTCCTCCCCACCCGAGTGACCTGTCCGACGCCGCCATGCATTCTTCCTGTTGCCGACGGTTAGACACCACGTTTCATCGCACAAGACACTCGACGATAAGAGTGTCTTTTGCGTTGTTACCAAGAAGCCACAACCACGGTGACGCCGACGACGCCCTCTTCCTCCTCCCCCAACAGACGCGACCCTGCTACCTCTCCACCAAAGGATGTCGAGGTAAGATAGATCTATCACCTATTGGTTTGTGCTATTGGTATTGATGTGAACCGAGCTCCTCCTCCTCGCCAGCTCCCGCCATCAAGCTCCCACACCTCCCGGATCAAGTTCCTCCTCCTCGCGCCGGATCAAACTCCCACACCTCATCGCGGCCTGGCCTGGCTCTCCTCCCACGCTGCAGCTCTAGCTCTCCTCCCTCTCGCCAGCTGTTCGCTACTCGACCTCCCTCGCACCTCCAACCTCTCCGCCTCCCACTAACTCGTAAGTCCCTTCTTGTCTTCTTGATTTTGTCTCTGTTGTTGGTTGATGCTGATGGTGATGGCCATTGGCCAGAGCCCAGATGCTAAATGTGTAATACATACATACATGAAAAGAAGTGCATCATTGCAGAGAAGTGTAAATGTGTAATACATACATGTAGAGAGAAGTATAGAGAAATCATAAATATAAATGAATGCAATGATCATGCAGATGCTTGTTGGCTAGTAGCGCCTTACTAGCTGTTGAACTGCTCAATGATGTTAATAGTCTTATGCTGAAATTGAATTGATAATTAGTTTATATTAATAGTCCCCTTGCTCTGTGAAATGTAAACTGAGGGCTATTGGTGTATGTGCATTCTATATATATGCATCCTGCTTAGTTCATGTTGTGGGTTCAAATTGACAAAATGAATGGGGATGGTGGGTTTGGTTAATGTTCTCGATGGATACCGTCGGGCCCTCAAATTACAATTCAGGACCTCATTGTTTATCGCACTAGCCTGTGATCATGCTAGTGCACACAGGTTAACAAACCGAAATCGATCCATACAAGCGAAATATAACATAAACGAATAACTTTGATTAATAAATAAGGGTTTTGACCTTAAGGTCGAAGTTTACATTTATTGAGCCACGCAGGCTAACAGAGAAAATAAACGGCAGTGAAAATGAACGGTAGTGGCATCCCATCGATTCACCACGAGCAACCGATCGATCAAGACCTCGCGATCGGGCACCTTCGATGAACTCGTCCTCGTATCTTGGTGAAGACTCCTCCTCTCGCTTGATTCGTCAAAGCAAGCGTGAGTACACACCGCATCAAAGCCACACCACAGAATGCAATGTATACATGCAAAGCTTATTACAAGAGAAAGGCATTCTGTGGTTTCTTTATGTAAATGCAACTTTTGCAATTTAATACAACTAAATAGATTGAAAGCAGGTAAAACAAATAGACAATAATAATTTTAACAAGTTATTTCACAAAGACACACACAGCCTAAAAAAGTTATTCACATAGCTAGATGATGTAATTCACATAGCTCCCTCCCACACACGCTTTTAAGAAATTCTACCCCTAGTGTTAAATCCCGAGCATTGTCCATGATCATGACGCGCTATTCGAATAGATTAAGTCACACTCTCGCAGAGGTTTGTACACTTTACCCACAAGATACAACCAAGAAGCTAGCATCGATCATAACAAAGCATTTCAGATACCTTATCTTACTATGCTAGGCCTGCTCAAAACAGTATGTGGTCGCAGACAGAAGCTCATTCTTTAGCGCACATGGTGAGGTCCTTAATTGACCAAGGCAAGACTTCCAAATAACCCAACCACATAGACACACAGATTAATATTATCCACACAAATTCCACATAGACCACCAATTCACACACAGATATCCACCCTTGCCTCAATCCAAATCCTTTTACCACCCCTGTTGGTTTAAGTGCAACACATGCCACAAAGACACGTAGTACACATAGATTATCCAAGATTTCATATTCACTTAGTCAATTAATAATTTGCACTTCACATGAATAAATGAGTCGTGGCATGACTAAGCAATCTAATCGCACTAACCAACCCACGCTAGTAACTACAATATTACCAACTAATTATCAACTAGGGTGACAAAGAATTTAGACATAGCAATTATCAAGGATGGCATAACAATTAGGACTTTACACCTACTCCCAAAATCATTTAAATAATTACTTGAATTAATAATGCAAGAATTTGAAATAAAATAATTTAGCAAACTGGGAATCAAGATGGTCAAAGGTATAGCTTGCCTTGAAAAGGATCTAGGAATTGATCTTGATCTTGGAAAGGTCCTTCTTACGTCAACTCTTTCAAAGACGTCGAAGTCTACTCGCAAACAAGGCAAACAAACAAACTAAATAAATAACAGAGGCAAATAACTCCAATAAAATAATTAAAAATCTCCAATAGATAGATCTGGATTTTAGATGAATTTAGAAATTTGAATGGATGGATTTGGAGTTAGGATGCAAAAGATATGGAGTTTCAAAGTTTAAATCTAAAGAAAACCCTAAAAATAGGATTTATCGAATTCCGAATTATTTTTCAACGTAAAAATCGGAATATTGTGCCAAAGATGACATCGGCATGGCGTCACCGGATTTTCGAAAAGAAATAAATAAAGAAAACCCGACATGTGGGACCCACATGTGGAGGCACTGACCACGCGGGACCAAGCCCACCGAGCCACCGACCAGAGAGGCCGAGGTGGCGAACCACAGCTGGCGCGGGCGCCGACGCCGCGCCACCCGGATGACACGCAGTACGAGGTCGAGGTGGCACGTGACTCAGCGCCCGTCGGCGAGGACGTCGGCTGACGCGGTGGCGGCACGGGACTCCAATGGTCACCGGCGCTACGGTGGTCGCCATGAGGTGGAGTGCTATGGGCGTGTTGTTGAGGCTATTGCACCTTCTCGTGCAGCTCCGGGTGGTTGTGGTGGTCGTGGTGGCGGCGAGGTCGGAGCGGAGGAACCTTCGGTTTTGTTTGACCAAGGCCCCGTGAGGTCTGGGCGAAATGGGTGGCTCCGGAGGTAGAGGAGGTGAAGGCGATCTCGTACTGATGCACTCCGGCAATTACGCTGGCAGCATAACGGCGGCGCAATTCGACGATTTACCTACACACGCCTAAACCCTAGATGGAAATGCTGGCTACAGAGCTCTAAGGGAAATTGGGTGAGGATT
Source organism: Phyllostachys edulis (assembly GCA_036346405.1). NCBI lineage: Eukaryota > Viridiplantae > Streptophyta > Magnoliopsida > Poales > Poaceae > Phyllostachys > Phyllostachys edulis. The sequence continues at coordinate 60,501,965 of CM070548.1, forward strand.
GTGGAAAGGAGGCGAGGGCGGTCTGGTCCTTTATAGGGCCTAGGCGCCTGGTGGCTTAACTGCATGTGGGGTCAAAACAACCCGAAATGAATTCATGACGAAATAGGAGATACAAAGCATTTCAATTTCAAAATCGTTTGAAAAGGGCGCGAGGAGATAGGGCTTAGAAGAGATCATCCGCAAGACAAAATCGGGGCGCTTATGATATTGTCGGACGGAGCTCGCGAAGAAACCATGGCGGCCACGAAGGGACTCATGAGAAGAACGCATGCGAAGACGAACGCACTCGGCGCCCCACCTGCAGAGAGAGAGAGAGGAAAGGCGGCTACGGGGCGAAGATCTCAACGCCCAAATGACGATCCGGCGGTGGAGGATGGATGGGCGAGCGGGCTTATGCTGAGGGAAAGGAGTTGGGCCGAGAGATTCGCCCAAACACTATTTGGAGATTTATATAGCTTTTTCTTTTTAAGAAATTACGAAATTCAAATAAGCAATAGAAATTAGCAAATGAATTTGGAAAAATTCTAGAAAATTCTAGAAAATATATCCAAGCACATAGAATCCAAATAAAATAGTTTTGACTATTGTTTATGTTGACTTTAGTCATACTAAATTGTTTTGTTGCACAAAGTCCAATATTAAGCTTTTTAATTTAAATTCAAATAAATCCAAGTGATGAATTTTCTCATTACACTATTTAAAAGGTTTTTAAAGCTCTGAAAATTGGGATGTTACAGATACTGAGGGTTATTGATGCAGTTCTAGCTTTGTGCTTGGTTGGCTTATATTGGATGTGGTTCTGATGGGGCTTAACTGCAATTAACTTTTCAGATTTGTAAAGGTTTAGATTTGGTGTGTATTGTATTCAAAACAAGACTAAATGAGTTAAAAACTACTACAACACCTCTTCACTTTGCTCTCGCCATTCATTTCACCTTTGTCTCAGGTAATCTGTATTCACGCCTCAAGTTCTCCTACCTCGCGCCCTGTGCACGCCCTACCATTCCATTCATAATCTCTTCTCTATAAAGTGGCTGCTTGTGCCATTAAAACCCATATATCATATATATATATATATATATATATATATATATATATATATATATATATATATATATATATATATATATATATATATATATATTATTAGTCTGACCACTTTAGAGGTAGTCGCACTGAAGATAGAAGGATGAGGCAGGTAGCCATGGGCAACCTCATTGAGCCATACAAGTTTAAAAAGTATGGATGCAAGAAGGCGTCGGGACATCCAATTACACGGATGTTGTCGAAGGTAATTGGATGTCGCTATGTTTAGAAAGTAGCGTGGATCTTGCGTACTCCGGCGGGAAGTGGCATCATCTATTAGCAACCAACAATTCTTGAGCATGTTATTGTCTTTAAACCCAACAAGAACACCAAGCAACAAGTTGAGAATTCTTTTGAAATGTGAGAATGGTTGCTTGGTGTCCTTGTTGGGTTTAAAAACAATTACATGCTCAAGAATGGTTAGTTGCTGATACATGATGCCACTTCCCAGTCGAAATACCTGCGCGTCCACATCACTTTCTGAATATAGCAACGTCCAATTACCTATCGACAACATCCAGGTGGATGTCCTGACGATCTCCTTACATCCATACTTTTTAAATTTGCGAGGCTCAATGAGGCTGCCTCAGTAGCTACTGCCTCATTCTTCTTATGTCAAGGGACGCATCCCCCAAAGTGGCCAGAGACTATGAACAATACATACATATACATATATATATACATATACATATACATATACATATACATATACATATACATATACATATATATATATATATACATATACATATACATATACATATGTGTGTGTGTGTGTGTATACATACATACGTATATATATATACACACACACACACACACACACACACACACACACACACACACACACATATATATATATATATATATATATATATATATATATATATGTATGTATGTATGTATGTATATATCTATGTATATCTATGTATGTATATATGTGTATGTATATATGTATATGTATATGTCATCACTGACCCATAAATTCAGACGGCTCACGAAACTGTTTGTGATGACGTTTTTGAACTGTTTGTGAATACCTTTTCTGTAGTAGTGTATAAATCAAATCGGACCATTGATTTATTAAGGAAATAATAGACTTTTCTTTGTATTTATAATTTTTTCGTGAGGGTATTATTGATTTTTCCAACTAGAGTTAAAAATATTACTTTTGTGCCATGTGATCCCTATACACGCAGTTACAATTCTACCTCCTTGGGATTCTACTACTCATACTACTAGATGTGGTATAACTAAATCTTAACTAATATGAACCATTAGATAAAAAGGAATAGATAACCCGTATTGAATTGAGTGTACCGTAAAAAAACTCAGATATTAACGTGAGCCAAAAGAACATACAATAAGCACGTAAGGGGATATGCATTTATGGAAGGAAACTATACTAAACGACGAATCCTTGTATATATATAGTTCATATATTGAAATATAGTTTTTTATTCCCTTTCTCTGAATGAACTTTATGATCGATTAACTTGCTGGTATATGCATGTGTTATATATATGAACTAGAATCCCCACGCTTTTTTCTACATGCAAGTCGATGTAAACCATACTCACTAAAGGGCAAAGGCGCTGTGGTGTTGTATGTATGTATGCTCGCTAGTTATGACAGAAAATGACGATCGCAGTAATAAAGTGTCTCACTTAGGAAGACAAATAATCAACAATGGCAGATCTTCTAATGTAATGATTTATCCAAAGACAATCGGGTAGCAAAATAAACACATGTTTTATATTGTACATAACACAAAGAGAAAGTGCGTTAGCTTAGTAAGAACATCACAAAAGTCTAGCGGAGATGTTCTATATTACACATCACAAAAAGTCTAGCGGCGATGTTCTATATCCACGTTGTTTATAGGTGCGCATTCATATAGTTTACAGGGAGGTTTCAAAAGGACAAAGATGTTTGTAGTGCTTTCGAGAAGGGCACACCGTAAACACATAAAGAGGATATAGCACCAATAGAAAGGGCAACAGAGATTTAGTAGGCTACAAAAACCGGTGCGCCAACCATAGGATAAAGGTGTTGCGAGGAAGCAAAAGCCATGATTCACGATATGTGCACTTGCTGTGATGCAACATGCAAAAAAAGCAACATTGCTAAATCGTGCCGCATTTAAGAAACTCTTTTTAGTAGAATGAGTAATTGGTGTGAATTGTCAATGTATTAGCAAACGCATTATACCGCATTTATTTCTTGAGCTCACTATCTGAACTTTTTTTTATGACATCAAGACAAGTTGACTTGTCTTCACTATCTCGTTGTTCTCGACCAAGTGAAAATCAAGCGTATAAGCAAACACCTTTGGTAGAGCTATCTCGTCTGCTTACTCCGGTATCTTTCTATAAAAGGTGAGTATGATAGATTTTAAAATGCATATCATTTAACTGCAAGCTGGTGTGGTCATTATTAAAGTAGAATCTAGGATATGGTGATAAGAGTCATATTGTGTAAAGTTGAATAATATAGCCATGAGCAGCGCAGATGGGCATATGATTTTGGTCTCAGATATTGTAGGAAACCATCCTCTTAAACAGGTATATACATAGGGTGTAATAGGAACTATATATAACAGTTAGATAGATCAGATTTGGGAGGAACAAAAGCAATGAGAAGCACTTACACGCATCAGAGCCTAGTCTCAAGGGAATCAAGCGGATTTGTTTCGGCGATGACCAAAGCTTCCTTTTTTGAGCAGGGATTAGTTCTGTGTCAGTCGCAAATAATGTCTAGTTAGATAGCTCTCTAGACATTTTGTGCAGTGCCTTTGCAGAGACTATATGTACAATCTAAAATGTACTATAGCAGGATCGATCAGCGGTGTCTTCTAAATAATGTCTAGTTAGATAGCTCTCTAGACATTTTTGTGCAAAGTTTTGCAGAGACTATATATACAAACGAAAATGTAATATAGTATGTAATGAACTACAAGAGGACAATATGATGTGAGTTGTTACCTCAGGTGTGTGTCGATCGAGTGTCGAAAAGTCTTTTTCCGAGTAGAACTAAGTGAATTATATGGTTCCTTGTCGCCGTAGCATAAGATAGCAAATGAGTCTATGGTAAGTACATTGGTAGAAATAGTAAGTATTACACCAATGATTTTGAAAGTACATTGAAGAAGACGACTTTGCTGCTTTTCCTACTTTGATGTCGCATATCCACAACGAGGGGGCGGTGTGTGTCAGGATAATATAATACAACCCTAAATAGGCAAGATGAGAGAGGAAGCGATGGAATCATGTTGAATAAGTGACTAATATGAAACACAAATTATTATAGATAATAATGCACATATAAACTTTTTGAAAGGAAACAAGTGGAATTATGTTGAATAAGTAACTAATAAGAAACGCAATTTATTACAAATCAAAATGTACGATAAATCATAAAGTATACTGATTAAGTTTATTAATAGATACAAGCGTGGTTTGAGTTGTAACTTATTTTGTGGGTAATACATGATAATAAATAGCTTTGTAGTAAAGTGAACCAGGATGGCGTATTATCAATCTAATTAGTACAATCAAGATAGCACAACTTAGGCTTTGGACGGGTTAAAGTGTGTTCATACCTCTAAAGGTAAGTTTGATGGCACATCCGGGTTACGATTTGTAATGAAGATGATATAGGATTTGAGGACCAAGGATGCGAGGGATCGCAGATTGTCTACCTAATGCGCATAATAATACTACCGACCGATAACTTTTTTGGACTCAAAGCTCTTTTCGCTATGTTAACATGCCGTGTATTTCTTGGCAACAATCTGTGCTCCATGATTCGATCTAAGCACCGCACCAACTTGTTTTCCTACAACTTGTCAATTAATATCACCGAAAAGCATAAATTCAAATATTGCTGCTCATCAAGACCAATCACACAAAGTTTATACACGCAATTGAGTAGTAAAACACAAGTTAAATAATGCTATGATAAAGAAAGAGAAAGTCACAAATATTAATAGATCGATCACCTTGGTTTTGCGCTTCTACAAAGACAAGATGCGATTTGTACGATGTGCCATCCGAATAGACTTTCGCTACATTTGTTACAAGAGAAGAACCACCAACTTTGCCTGTGGCTGAGTTTAGCAATAGTAATAAAGGCACCCGAGGCCGTAGGCTATGTACAAACATTACTTAAAGATTTAGTATTTATATAAGCATAGGTCAGAAAAAACTTAAGATAGATAGGTAGATAAAAAAAAAAACTTAATCGGAAAGTCATAAGGGTTAATCTCAAGCATTTCTTGTAGTCTTTTTTTCTTCAGATGATCTAGTAAGAATAGTGGCTCAGGAATCGATCTCGCAAGACTATGCGTGATATGGGTTCGAAATTTGTATGCACACCGCACGATGTACTAAATTGTTCGATAAATTAGAAATTAAAGTCGAAATACATGTCAATTTTGCTATAAGGAAACATACTGCTATTTAACGATACCGTTTTTAAGGTCAGAAGCACCACATCCGACGAATGTACCATCGACAAGTCAAGCTTTCCAAAGAAGACCTTCCTCATCTTTACAGAGCAAACAACTAAAATTTATTAGCTTTAATCGATAGTTCCGATAAATCAATCTATTGTGTTTTCTCGTAAGTGAATAAAGAAATAGATCTAAGAGTGGTGAATTTGCTTTAGTGTGTGAAAACATATAGTAAAACAGCTTATTCTGCTTATAAGTAACAAGAAGAAAAGTAGGAACGAATCCCATCGGCGACGCAACGTGAAGCGATCGAACAAACAAAACAAAGCGGCGCAAAAATCATACGGCGAAGAAGCAAAACGCCGACGCGGTTCTCTCATCCGGGCGAGCCTCTCGCGCTTTTTATATAAGGAGATGGTCGATATATATCATGATATGGCACACGTCGCATCCTATGTACGTCACATGCGCTATAGGTCTATCAATCGGCCAGTCATGTACATGCATGTTGTGTTTATCAACTAAACTCAGTATATTTATATTTAATGAATTGCTAAAGATCAGGCTGTTGTCGCAATTAACCTAGATCTCATTTGGAACACACGCAATTTCCCTAGAACATACGCACGCAACACAGAAGAAGAAAATCGCGAGGAGGGAGAGACGGGAGTGTTTTTGGTACTATTAACAACTCACACTACTACAAAACAGTTATAGTAGACGCTTTATCACACGGTTCCTTTGGAACCGCTCGTGTTGGTCAGCCGACTCGCGGTGGCGCGGGCGACTATCACAGACGGTATTTTTAGAACCGCTCGTGATAGTTATTCATCACGACGGCTCATTAATAGAACTGTCAGGATTATCGCTGCACGGTTCTATTCACAAACCGCTCTGCGATAATCAACTAATCGCGCACGGTTCTCAATAAGAACCGCTCAGGATAATACACGTATTTGCTTCTGAATAAGAACCGCCGCGATAATTAGTTATCACGCACGGTTCTAATTAAGAACCGCTTGTGATATCCTCGCTATCCTCTCGCCGCGCCTCCGCCGCCGCCTCGAGGTTTTCAGGTCACTGCGTTTCTTTAATAGAACTGTCAGGACGATCACAGACGCTTCTATTAAAAACCGCTCAGGATAGGTGATATCACAGACGGTTCTAACAAGAACCGCCTTCGATTGTTGGGCGGAAACGAAAATTTAAACATAATGGGCGGTCAAACTTGCTTTATATAACCTCCATCTCCTCCTCTCATCTCTCCTCCTCACACTCATACCTCCATCTCCTCCTCCGCTTCTCCTCCTCACCTTGCGCCCGGCCGAGCTTGTCGCCGGGCCTCCTCCAACTCGGCCCCGCCTCATCGTCACCGGCCTCATCCAAACCATCACCCCGCCTCCTCCACGGCCTCGACCTCGCTGCCATCGCCTCCCACGACCTCGCCGCCTTCGGCCTCCACTTGTGCCGCCTCGCCTCCCACGACCTCACTCTCTACTCCCCTTGCTTTGTGATGTGGATTACCGAGTTGATGCTACTGTGATGTGGGTGATGCTACCGTGATGTGTGTAGTTCATGTTGAGTTATGTGGTTTGGGCAAAATATAGATAGTAGATCGCGCACCATTCGGTAAAATCATCATAACTTTTGCATACGAACTCCGATTATGACGTTTTCAGATTCTCTTCATGAGGTCTCAAAAAGTGAAAACCCCAAAAGGTCGTTAGAGCCTCTAAACGGTCTCCAAGTTTTAGCAAATTGCTGATTTTTTTTGCCACGTTAAAGGCTATCAGACGGTTCTAAACAAGAACCGCTCAGGAACTCATCACGATGGTTCTCAACAAGAACCGTCAGGAAAATGTCATCAGCGACGTTTGTAAATTAAACCGCTTGTGATATTCTCGATCACGTGACGGTTTTAATGAAAACCGGCCGTGATATTAGCCTTCACGGTTTCAATAAAAACCGCTCAGGATAGCGCCGATCACGCATTTGGTTTTGAACCGCTCAGGATAACCGCCGCTATCACTGCATCATCAAATATAGACGGTTCGAAATCGTTCGTGATGACGGTTCCAACCGCTCGTGATGAGGCTTTTGTAGTAGTGTCGCCTATTTTCAGATTCTATCCTCCTTTTTATCTCGATGAGTATGTAGTCGCATCTGCGGTCGATACTAGACTAACAAAGAAGACGATTTACGACATATCACCGCTAATGTACCTAACAACTAATCGCGATATCCGAGCTAACAAAGATATCCTCGAGCTAACAGACTTTAAACAATCTCACGTGGCCATGCAAGATTAGATGTGAACGGCTCGCATGCAAACCACCCCTAAAACAAAAAAGATGTGACATGCAACATGATTAAAAAAAACTAACAAATCACCCCTTAATCATGGCGCCAGATTTTACTTCTACCACGCCAAACTGCCTCATCTCCATGAACTTGACACTACCAAGGGCTTTTGTCGATGTCGGCGAAGCTGGCCGTCAAGATTTCACGCGTTCAACGCCAATCTTGCCGCCTCAACACATTCACGTAATAAAATGGTACCTCATGTCGATGTGTTTGTCGCGGTCGTGGTGCACCAGATTCTTGCACAACGCGATCGCAGACTTGTTATCTACCATCAGCTTGACCTTCGCCCGCGCCTGCGCCGTCAGTCACCGAGTAGCCTATCGAGCCATATTCTCGCACGCACGCCATGGCCAGACGTACTCCGCCTCACAAGATGAGAGCGCGACAATCTTCTGTTTCTATGATGCCCACGTGATCAGACTAGCACCCAAGAAGAACACCATCCCCGAGGTGCTCTTGCGATCGTCCAGATCACCGGCGAGATCGCTGTCACTATAGCCCACCAAATCGGGCTCTAGTGCACCACGCCGCTTGTAGCAACATCCATAGCCAATCGTGCCGCTCACGATCGCAGATGTGCTTCATGGCTGCCATGTGCCGGAGGTGGGCGCCTCCATGTAACGGCCGACAATGCCCACAGTAGGCAATGTCGCCGTGTTCACCAGTAGCGAGGCTCGACAACGCCGCGATACTCAGCGGCATCGATCGCAGCTGTTGTTGTCCTTCTGGTCATCTTCACCGGTTCTCCATCGATGTCGACACGGATTGCATCCGACCATGCTTGCCGACTCCAGCACCTTGCAGGCGTAGCTGCACTGGCACAAAGTGATCATGCCAGTAGCCTACTTCACCTCGATCCCGAGGTAGTAACTCGTAAGTCGAGGCCGCCATGTCAACATGCTCATCATCCGGTCCTTGAACTCGGTGATGTCGTCGACACTTGACCAATTGATGATCAGGTCGTCGATGTACACCCCGACGAGCAGGAAAGTACCACCCTTTTCCCTCCGGTACACTATGTGCTCGATTTTGCTGCGTTCAAACTCGAGTGTCACCAACAGTCAGTCCATCTTGAGTTCAAGCTCGTGGCGCTTTGTCGCAGACCGTCGCAAAGGTTTTGCGCAGTTTTGAGCACCATGTGCCCGTGCTTGTCATTGATGAAGCCAGGCGGTTGCTGCACGTACACCTCTTTGGCGAATTCACCATTGAGGAACGTCAATTTGACGTCTATGTGGTGGATTTCCCAGCTGCCGTGTGCCGTCAGGGCGATCAGCATGCACACCATCTCCATGCGCGCCACGCACCGGCAAACGCTGAAATCCACCCCGCCTCTCGAAAGCATAGCCTTTTGCAACCAAATGAGATTTGTACTTGACAATGTTACCTTCTAGATCTTTCTTTACCTTAAAGACCCACTTGAGCCCAATGGCTCGGTGTCCCACCGAGTGCAAATGAACTCCCACGTGGAGTTCTCATGGATGGAACACATCTCATCCACCATGGCGTGCCTCCAAAGACGCCCCCGAAAGTGCCTGCTTGACGCTATGCGGCTCGGGCGCAAAGATGCAGAGGCCACTATAGTCATCGCCACGATCGATGTCATGTCGTGAGACATCCGACACCATCCCGCATCGCAGCCGCACACCCTCCGAAGTCATGCGATGCACTAGTGGGTGGGTAACCCACTCGACGCCGCCGGTGCAACCGCCGAGGAGGGCTTGTGTGTGGTTTCACCGTCATGTGCCACCGACTTGCGCCGATGTACGCCGCCATTGCCGCTCATCGAGCGCCATCCGCCACATGCTCGGTGGTGTACTGATGGTGAACGGTTCATGGCGTTGGGAGCACGACACGGACATTGCCTCCCAATCCCATTGCTTTCCTCTCGAACACAACATCACGGTGATGTGCCAGTATCTTGGGATCATAGACGCGGTAGGCCTTGGCACCCTCCTCGTAGCCAATGAATACCATCGGCGTTGACCGGTCCGACAGCTTCGTGATCTCGGGCTCGACCTTCTTGACGTGTGCAACGCATCCAAACATCCGGAAGTAGCGCACATTGAGGCGCCGCTTGTGCCATGCCTCATACGACATCATGCCGTCGAGGCTCCGCATTGGCGCCTGGTTCAGTATGTGCACGGCGGTCTTCACCGCCTCGCCCGAGAACACAGCCGGCACGTGCATGCTTTTCAGCAGGTTGCGCGCCATATCGACGGTCGTCTAGTTCTGGTGCTCCACGACACCGTTCTGTTGCGGTGATTAGGGAGCGGTGGTGTACCGCTTGATTCCATGCTCATTGCAGTAGTCGTCGAACTCAATGGAGTTGAACTCCCCGCCACGATCCGTGCGGAACGCCTTGAGCTTAATGTCGCTCGCTTTCTCGAGAAGCGCCTTTGATCTTGCGAAGAACCCGAACGCCGCCCTTTGTCCCAGCATCTCCACCCACATGTACCGCTGCGATCATCCACGATTAGCAAAAATACCGACACGCCGGTGTAGCGGTGTGATGGGATACATAGATCGCCATGCACCAATCTAGTCCGCGCTTCGCACTCAGAAGACGGCTTGAGGAACGGAGCCTCGATGTTGCTTGCCAAGCACACGTACCGCCATAGAATTTCTCCACGCGATCAATCATGGGCACGCCATCCACCATCTTCTTATCGACGAGATTGTGGAGCGCATCGGAAGTGCAAAATATAGTGCGCTTAGCGCTGCCATGCCACGCCGCTTTTGCTTGCAAGAGGGCACACCGGTGCGCCAGTTCAGGCCAATGTGTATAGCCTGCTCGACCGCAACACTCGTGCAGCCAGAGCCACCGCGATCGAATATGCACGCACTCCCCCCTTGATGACAATCTTGTAGCCGCTTCTCGCCGAGCCAGTTCGAGGCTAATGATGTTACTCGAGCCGTGGTATGTAGTATACCTCGTGAGCACCCCCCTGGTTCTGTGATCGGTACATCATAGCGCTTTGCCGCAGATTCTACCACCGAAGTCATCACCGAACTTCATGGTGCCCTTCACCATTTCATCGAGCGATGTGAGCGCCGACCGTTACCGGTCATGTGGTTATCGGGCGCTGTCGAGGTACCACACGCCACTCCTGCAAATATTCACCGGAACACTTTCTCCTCGCTGAGGAGCACCGCTTCCTGCTGCACGCCATCAGTCACTTGCATGAGCACATGGTGCTCGACCATGAGGAGCGTTGGTTGCTCCTCCTGAGCACGCGACAGGTTGGCCTCCTCCTTGCGTACGCGGCGCGGCTTACGACATTCACGAGCAAAGTGCCTGTAGATGCCGCAGTTGTAGAACTTGCCCATTCCACTGTTAGACGCGCCACCCTTTCCGCCGCTGGATGTGGCGTCCTTGCCGCCGCCCTTGCCATAGCGACTGTAGCAACGCTTATCGCCGCCGCTGTAGGACCGGAAAGGCGACTAGAGGGGGGGTGAATAGGAGCACGCCTAATTTTTCACCTTGATTAGATTCAACACAATATCACTCCAATAGCAACTGAAGCTATGAAGATCAACATTCAAGTACTACAGAGGACTTGTATTGAATCCAAATCAAAACCCCAAGCAAAACACCCAAAACTCAAATCACAAAGAGTTGGGCTACGACCTCTCAAATTGGCAAGTTGATTTTTGCCTTAGCGGTCGACCTTCTCAAATGGGCGGTCCGACCGCTACAAGGGGCGGTTTGACCTCGATATTGGCGGTCCGACCGCCACCGACGATAAATGTAAAATAAGCACGATGACCAAAAACCAAAACGAAAATCGGTCTAACTTTTGATCCGTAAGGCTAAACTCCACGAAATTTGAAACACACCTTCTTAAAGATATTAGGAACCTATTCCAATCAAGACCGCAGAGATCCATACCAAAGTTCCTATCTTTTTTCAGTTTGAACGAAGGTGGGTTCAAAACCGAAATAAATGCTAAAACTGTGATTGAGATGATTTCGTGGAGGAATCAATCCAAGATGGCTAAGGATGGTCTCCCATACATCTTAGCACTCTCAATTACAGTGAAGAATCAAGCTAAAAGCTCTCAAGAGCAAAACCCTCAAAATCACCCTTTCTTCACTAAAACCGCAAAACCTAAACTTAGATCCAAAAGCTTGCTCGTGGGTGGATGATTATCAAAATGGCTTTAGATCATACCCCACACATCCCAGCAAGCAAGATCAAGAGGAAAACCAAGTAAAAACTTCGGATCAAGAAAAGCCCCAAAACATCAAATAGGAGGATGAACACAAAGAGACTCATCTCAAGAGATTTGGATGGATTGATTTGAGATGAATGATTGTTGTTTACAGCCACCCACATGGAGGACAAAGCCTCTCCAAGAGCACTCACTCAATCCTCTCTAGAACCCTAGCTCTCCTCCTTTCATCCCCAAACCCTAAAACACAAAAATTAGGGTTACAAATGGCCAAAAGGTCTATAGTGCAACCAGCGCTTAGCCCTTATATAGTGGAGGCTAGATCCTAGAGAATATTCCATTAGGCACCCATTAAACCCTAACACACAATGGGTTAACACACGACGCATCTCAAAGCGCCATCTTCATCATCGATTGATCTAAACCGCTTCACCATAAGCCGACTCGCCATGTTTAGCCAAAGGTCACCAAGGCGGTATTTGGTGAAATTACCAAAAACCCTTCTCGATCCTTCTCTAAAGACCGAGTCCACAGATCGTGAAGCAATCCCACGCCGCCACGTAGGTTGATCAACGGCTCCATGTCGCCAAGTCTCTTCCGTCCCGATCCCACCGCACCATCGAGCACTTGCAACGACTCGCGCCGCTTGATCTAACCAACAGACCGAACCGCCTGCTCGGTCATCCATGTCCATTCTCAAGGCCCGCTTGAGTCCTCTAACCTCACCTGAATCCTTGATCGCTCGACCTCACCAAACTTAGTCCTCGACCTCCTCGCCGACCGCCATAGACCTACAAGCCACCGCACAACAATAGACCAACAAACCGTTTCTGGGAACAAGTTCTTCACAACTTGACCCACGTTAGCCAAAACATGCATCATGCAACACATATGCAATGGCAACCATGAACTTGACCTAACAATCACAAATCGCCGCCACACGGCCAAGCGAACAAGCCAAAATGGTCAACCGCCACTATGGCCGGCCTCGACCGCTTTCCAAAATGGTCTGACCGCCAACCAAAACCGGTCGACCGCCACCAGACTTAGCCAAATTTCTCCCCGAAATCCCAAACTCTCTCGAATTTTCAATCAAATAGAACTTTTCCCGAAGCTCCAAAATTATAGGACCAAGTGCGTAAGAACCTCTCACTTGCCTACACCCTCTATTTTTGGCCCACTCTAAAATCCAAAGTCAATAAGGTTGCTTGGACCGACCGCCTGTAAAGCCGGCCGATCCGCTTCCATCACGGCCGATCGCTTCCATCACGGCCCGATCACACTCGGCTTGGCCTCGACCGCAAAGAACCAAACCAACAAATCAACACAGGTATGGCCGGTCCGACCGCCACCATGGTTTGGCCGACACCAGAGGCCTCGACAGAATCGAGCAACGCCAAAACGGGTGATTCCAAGAACCCTCAACGCCATTGGCAATTGTCTCATCATCCTAAGATCATGGGCATATCCCCATGATATCCACAATCTCCCTTGATGAACACATTGGCAATCTCTCGAAAATGTAAGTTTGAGGTTTGAAAATTAAAAACTAGACGCTGCAAGAAGGCACAACTTGGTCCATTAGCAAGAGAAAGCAATGGAAATGATCAAGTGGCTTCAAAATAGCATGGGCAAGTGAGATACAAAGAAAAGAAAGCAAGAAAGCTTCCAATTCCAGAGAATCGACAAAAATCTCACTTAAGGTCCATATGAAAGAACAATTGTTCTATTTGACCTTAGATCATTGTGAGGCTTTAAGATTTGCAATTCAAGTTCGAAAAGGCAATAAGACCAAAAGAATGCAATATGAATGCATGAATGCTCCCCCTCACTATGATCAACATTTTTCAAGAGAGAGTTTTAAATTTTCAATTTCTCCAAATCTCTCCAAAAAGCTCCTAACTTCTCCCCCTTACAAAACTTCTCCCCCATAACCAACAAGTTCTTTATTAACATTACATTTTCGCTATATCTTCTCCCCCTTTGACAATGGATTCATCAAGGAATCATCCCTTCCTCTCATCCAGAGATGACAAATGCACAAGCAAGGAAGAAGAAGAAAGAGCATGCATGAAATGCAATGGGGTGGCTTCATTTTTGTTTTGATTTTGCAATTTTTAGGTAAAAGAAGCTTTGGAGATTACTCAATTGAACAGGCTAGCATTTCTACCATTACTCAAGATACAATAAGCCTGACAAAGCTAGCAAGATCATATTAAGACATATATAGCAAAGCTATGCTAAAAGCTCAATATATCACATGTTGTTGGATTAAATTAAGCAATGCTTTAAAATTAGCAAATTCAACAACAGCTTATCCTAAAGTGATAATGGCCATGTCAGAATGTCATTGTGAGAACCAAAAGCTAGCAAAGGCCATCTAGGAGACAAAAGTCATGAAATGAATCATTTAGCTCAAAATGCCTCAAAAGCCCAAATTTCAACTGTTTTTCATTTGCAATGAATATTCAAGTTGATTAAAGGTCTATCTTAGTAAAGAAGGTCCCGGACTAGGAGCCATCCACAACCTCTTCCTAAGCTTTAACCAATTTTGACAATTTGATTTTTAGCCATGTGCTAGATCTCAAGCCTTCTTGCCACCATCTCAAGCACAAAAGTTTAAAAGAGTGGTCTAGGTCATCCAAAACTCCCCCTGAGTTCATGCCTAGTACAATGGCAAGCCGTCTCATGAGAAAGAATTGGTGAGATCAGTTTTTTTCGCACAAAAGAGATCATTTTTGATTTTGCACAAGGGCTGTTTTAGATTCTTTAATGAACTGAAAGCTCAAAAGATGTTCAATTCTAGATTCCAGAGCTAACAAAGCAATTTTGACAGGGCCAATGTCACAAAAGGATCACTAATTGTGTAACTAGCTAAAAGATCCACAAATTGTAATTTTCAGTTCAAGTTATTTCAAAAGTTCTAGCTCATTTAGCAAAGACATTGCTGCACATGTAAAAGCATGATAATTCTAGCAAGTCAAAGATCTAGACACAATCTTGAGCAAGAATTGAAATACCAAAGCTCAAGAGGGTAATAAGCAAAGCTTCATCAATTTAAAAGATGAGTAGTAAAGCTTATATTACAATGCATCTTTTTGGATTTTTCATATATATGCAATATGATACAATGAGATGCACAAAAGACTTAAAAGCCTAAAAAGATCAAGAAGATCAAAAAGATCCAAGAAGATACCACTTGAAGAAGGTATCGAAAAGATCCACAAAAGTTCACATGAACAAGGAAGCTCAGATGAACAAGGAAATTTCAAACGAACTAACTCCCCTCAAACCAACCCATAGGGATAAATTATCCCTAACTTGCTTCTCAAGGTGGCAAACCTTGTTGGGTCTAAAAAGGTTTTGAGAGGAAAACCCGCCAAAAGTGCTAGAAACTCCACAAGATAGCATAAAGACTTCAAACACCACACGATCTCTAGGAAGACAACTCAAAAGCTAGGGAGCGAAACACCAACACTAAAGCCTACAGCAAATTCAAAACCCGCTAAGACTAGTGATTGGGAGACAAGCTCGACCTAGGCAAAGGAGAAGAGTGCATCCTAGAAAATCATGGGATAAGAAGAATGTCTAGAAAGGACACGCATAGAACAAAGCCTCCTATCTACCCTGAACACAACAAGCCCAATACCTAACATGAACCAGATGCAATGCAAGGTAGACCAGGGATACCAAACAGCAATGTAAGGTATAGAAGCTCGAACCTGAGTGACACTGCTTGGCAGTGAGATGTAGCGATGATGAATGAAGGTTCATTCCTTGAAGCTCCAGAAAGTAGTTGCGCTCACTCATCATCCTCATCTCAAATTCCTTCGTCTCCAAGAAGTGATAGCCAGCATTGAATGCATAAATGAAGAAGAACCAACAGCTGGAGTCTTTGACCACTAGTTGGACCACATGTTCTTCTTCTCAACTGAAAAGGCAAACATGTGAAAGCACCAATCATGAAAGCACATGCCTCTTGGAGGCCATCGTTGAGGTGGAGAACCATCAAGTGTCCCGATCATGTGATGAAGCAAAAGATCGGAATCTTTAAGTCCATGTTCTCCCACCCGTGTTCTTGGTACCTACACAAGTGAAAGGCAAGGTGTCCGAAGTCTTGGGTCCCGAAGGGTTAGAGAGCGAATGCTTGGGAACCCAAACCTTGGACACACCACCACCGTGAGGCAATGAACCATTATGTGAGTTAGCATGATGCAAATGATGGTCCATGCAAGAAGATCCAACATCAACCTTGAAGGCTCGCCATGAGTGGACAACTCGATGAGGAAAACGAGGTCCATCTCTAGAAAAGCTGCAATGGCCTTGCTTGAAAGCACCATGATGAGAACCAATGAAGCACCAATGGAACTCACACATCCTCGCCGTGGTGTGTACTCGATGAACAAAACAAGGTCCACCTCTTGGAAAACGGCGAAATCTCGCCGGAGCAGCTCGTGGACCAAAACCAAAACTATGCGAACCATGTCCATGGTGCCGTTTCGACACCACTAGAAAAGGTGTCAAAGAAGCCATCAACAAATCGAGCCCTCGTGCTTGGCTCTTTAGTGTGCATGTCATGAGAAAGACTATGCCCACTAGGAGACTTAGAAGCATGAGCTCGACGCAAATGTTTTGCACGCCGAAAATGTAAATCTACATGATGTCCATTCTTCCCACAAAATGAGCATCGTGTAAAGGTCTACTAGTAGACACGGTCCGAGAGGACGAAGCACCATTATGGCTCAAAGAAGAAGTCCTGGAAGAACTAGCATCATGACTCGTCCTCAGACGACACTAGACCCACACATGCCATGAGAAAGGCTATGTGTGTTCCTAGAGGTACGACGACGACTCGACGCTCATGTTTCAAATGGCTAAAGCAAAACCCAAGAGTGTGTCCATTCTTCTTATAAAGGTGCAATGGTACTTCTCTTTGAAGATTTAGTACCATTTGAGAGAGAAGCACCTTTGTCTCTAGAAATACGTTGGACAACACAAGAAGAGTCGAACTCACCAAAGAAGAGCTATCCAAACCGATGCCACAAAAACCAACATCAAGTGACTCACATTTGGCACAAGAAGACTTCAACTCCGAATGTAAAGAAGCAAGAGAGATCTTTAAAACATCAATCTCAGAGTGAAGGCAAATACAAGAGTCACAAGATTTGGCGTTCATATCATCGCGCAAAGACTCAACCTCGCTCTTCAATGAAATGCAAGATGTGCAAGAAATTAATGATGCTTTCAATTAAGCATACAGCTCAAAGCATCAATTTCAGTTTCTAAACAAGCACAATTCTTGCAAGAGACTAAACCATCCTAAGCAATTTTTCATGTTCTAAGCACATGCTACAAGGCCTCGCTCAATTTCAATCATCTCACCCTAGCATTTTCTAATTGCTCAAGATGCATGGAATTAGTCAATTTAAGCTTCTCAATTTCAGCAAGCATGCCTACACAAGAATCACAATCATTTCTACCCATAGATCTAATATTGCCTATTTCTAACTTAGCATTATCAAGCTCATGATGTAAGGCAATACAAGAATCACATGGTATAGAAACATTTGATTTCAAAATTTCATTTTCAGATTTTAGGCATGCAAGAGAATTATTCAAGTCTTCCATGTCTACAAGCAATGAATCATAAGCAATCATGGATGTTTTTAATTTGGAGAGCTCATGAGACAAATCATCCTTTTCTTTTTCTAGCAATTTCATTTTCTTCCTAAGAGCATGCAATTTATATTCATATGAAATCAAGCCATCAATGAGTTTTTCTTTGCTCACCTTGCTTAGCTTGAGTAGGGGATCATCCTCGGAAGAATCATCACTATCATCCTCAAAAAGCTCTTCATTATGCTCATCCTCACAAGCTACAAAGGCATGTGCCAACAGCTCCTTCTCTTCAAGCTCTAAGCAAATCTCATCTCTCAAACTAGGACAATCAAAACAAAAGAATTTGCTACAAATATCACGAAGAAATCCTCCTTCATTGACCACATAAAATCAGATGTTCAAGCCTCTTGTCACGACGGACAACAATGGCAGAAGAACCACGATAAGAAGCAAAGAAGCGCTCACAAGTCCTCATAATAGTCGCCATGCTCAAAGATCAGTTAAGATCACAAAAGAGCAAACTTGGCTCTGATACCAATTGTAGGACCGGAAAGGTGACTAGAGGGGGGGGGGTGAATAGGAGCACGCCTAATTTTTCACCTTGATTAGATTCAACACAATATCACTCCAATAGCAACGGAAGCTATGAAGATCAACATTCAAGTACTGCAGAGGACTTGTATTGAATCCAAATCAAAACCCCAAGCAAAACACCCAAAAACTCAAATCACAAAGAGTTGGGCGGTCAGACCTCTCAAATTGATGGGTTGATTTTTTGCCTAGCGGTCAGACCTCTCAAATGGGCGGTCTGACCGCTACAAGGGGCGGTCTGACCTCTGATATTGGTGGTCTGACCGCTACAAGGGGCGGTCTGACCTCTGATATTGGCGGTCTGACCGCTAGCCTGACGATGAACATGTAAAATCAGACAGACATACCAAACCAAAAACGAAAATCGGTCTAACTTTTGATCCGTAAGGCCAAACTCCACGAAATTTGAAACACACATTCTTAAATATATTAGGAACCTATTCCAATCAAATATTGCAGAGATCCATGCCAAAGTTCCTATCTTTTTCAGTTTGAACGAAGGTGGGTTCAAAACCGAGCCAAATGCGAAAACTGTGATTGAGATGATTTCGTGGGAGGAATAAATCCAAGATGGCTAAGTATGGTCTCCCATACATCTTAGCACTCTCAATCAAAGGAAGAATTAAGCCAAAAGCTCTCAAGAGTAAAACCCCAAAAAATCACCTTTTCTTCACTAAAACCGGGCAAAACCTAAACTTAGATCCAAAAGCTTGCTCGTGGGTGGATGATTATCAAAATGGCTTTAGATCATACCCCACACATCCCAGCAAGCAAGATCAAGAGGAAAAACCAAGTAAAAACTCCTGGATTAAGAAAAGCCCCAAAAATATCAAATAGGGAGGATGAACACAAAGAGACTCATCTCAAGAGATTTGGATGGATTGATTTGAGATGAATGATTGTTGTTTACAGCCACTCCACATGGAGGACAAAGCTCTATCCAAGAGCACTCACTCTCAATCCCTCTCTAGAACCCTAGCTCTCCTCCTTTCATCCCCAAACCCTAAAACAAAAAATTAGGGTTACAAATGGCCAAAAGGTCTATAGTGCAACCAGCACTTAGCCCTTATATAGTGGAGGCTAGATCCTAGAGAATATTCCATTAGGGCACCCATTAAACCCTAACACACAATGGGTTAACACACGCACGTATCTCAAAGCGCTATCTTCATCATTGATTGACCTAAACCGCTTCACCATGCGCCAACCCGCGCCGCGGTTTAGCCAAAAGGTCACCAAGGCGGTATTTGGTGAAATTACCAAAATACCCCTTCTCGATCCTTCTCCAAAAGACCGAGTCCACAGATCGTGAAGCAATCCCATGCTTCGCCACGTAGGTTGATCAACGGCCCATGTCGCCAAGTCTCCCGTCCGGATCCCACCGCACCATCGAGCACTTGTAACGACTCTGCCCGCTTGATCCAACCAATCGCCAATCGCCTGCTCGTCATCCATATCCATTCGCGCCCGCTTGAGTCCTCGACCACCCGATCCTTGATCGTTTCGACCTCGGCTTCCAAGCTTAGTCCCGATCCTTCTCGCCACGACCGTCATAGACCGCAAGCCACCGCACAAAGAATAGACCAACAAACCGCTTCCGGAACAAGTTCTTCACAACTTGACCCACGTTAGCAAAACATGCATCATGCAACACATATGCAATGACAACCATGAACGTGACCTAACAACCACAAATCGCCGCCACGCTGGCCGGCGAACAAGCCAAACCGTCAAACTACCACCATGGCGGCCCGATCGCCCCAAAACGGTCCGACCGCCAACCAAAACCGGTTCGACCGCCACCCAGACTTAGCCAAATTTCTCCCCGAAACCAAACTCTTTAGAATTTTCAATCAAATAGAACTTTTCCCTAGAAGCTCCAAAATTATGGGACCAAGTGCGTAAGAACCTCTCACTTGCCTACACCCTCTATTTTTGGCCCACCCAAAATCCAAAGTCAATAAGGTTGCCGGTCGACCGCCAGCAAAGCCGGCCAGACGCTTCCATCACGGCCCGATCACACTCGCCGGTCTCGACCGCCAAAGAACTAAACCAAGAAATCAACACAGATGGCCGGTCTGACCGCCACCATGGCTTCTGGCCGACCGCTAGAGGCTCGACAGAATCGAGCAACGCCAAAACGGTGATTCTCGCAAACCTCAACGCCATTGCCAATTGTCTCATCATCCTAAGATCATGGGCATATCCCCATGATATCCACAGCCGCCATCATCGGCCTTGTCGCCAGCTGGCTTTCCACCGCCGGAGGAGTTCTCGCCTTGCTCGCGCTTCTTCATGTGTGCAAGCCATTCCTCCTCGGTGAGGAGCAGGCAGCTCTTAGAGCCGCCCGTGTTGCCAAGGTCGAGACGATCCTCAGCGGCCTTGAGTCGCCCAGTCAGTTCCTCCACAGACAACGTGTCCAAATCCATAAGAGTTTCAATGCAATGCTATCTGGGAGTACCTGGGCGGTACCACGCGCAGAAACTTCTCCACAGCCATCTCCTCATCGAGCTTGTCACCGAGGATGTGGAGTTGTTGACGAGCCCGGTGAGCCTCATGGCAAAATCGTCCACCGACTCATTGCCGTGGAACGCAATGTTTCTCGAACTCCTTATGAGCGATCGATCCTGGCCTTGCGCACACGCGCCACGCCCATGCACATGGTTTTGATGGCATCCCATGCCTCCTTGGCGCCTCCTTGATGGCGAGTGTGAGAGCATCTCCGGTGGTATTGCTCGAAGAATTGCCTCCAGCGCCATGCGGTCCTCATGGAAGTCAGCGTCGTCATACGCGACTGCATCCCACAGGCCTCGCCTGCATCATGACCTTCATCATGAGAGCCCAGTCTCCGTAGTTGGTTCGCAAAGATCGGCATCGTGCCGAGCCCCGACGCCTCACCACCGGGCGACATGCGTCTAATCGAGGCCATTGCCACATGCGCCGCCGCTGTTATCGCGGGTCTGAGGAAGCTCTGGTGACTTGGACCTCGGCGGCGACTTGAACCTCGGTGGCGACCTCAAGCCATCTTGCGACATCCTCACAGGTACGGGAGCAACGAACCTTTGATACCACTTGTTGTTGCAATCTAGATCTTACTTGGAACACACGCAGCCCCTAGAATACACGCACGCAACACAGGAAGAAGAAAACTGCGCAGGAGGGGAGACGGGAGTGTTTTTGGTGTTGTTGACAACTCAGCTATTTTTTGTATTCTATCCTCCTTTTTATCTCTGATTTACATGCAGTCGTGCTGCGTGCTGATACCAGACTAACAGCAAGACAGCTACGTATACGCTGCTAACAAACTAACAACTAACTGCATATCTGGAGCTAACAGCATATCTTGAGCTAACAGACTTTAAACAATCTCACGCGGCCATGCAAGATTCGATGTGAACGGCCTGCATGCAAACCACCCCTAAAACAAAAAAGACATGACATGCAACATGATTAAAAAAACTAACACAGGCTTCATGGAGAGACAAAGTTTCCACAGCGCAGAGGCTTTTGCTAGGAGAAAGGGCCGCCTCTACGTCTCTTTTCTCTATTCTCCCTTCCTTTACTTATTTTGATCTGCTCCTCTTTTCATGTGAATGACGATCATATGAGAGAAGAAAGCAGAGAGATATGCATACGTTCGTCTGTATCAAAGTGAGGGTTTGCATAGTTCTTGGATCTCTTGCTAGCTACTGATCATGGGAAGCACTTCCACAGTGACCTAACTAGCTAGTAACTATAATATGTACAAACAGATGCTTACATACTAGATATGTAGGTACATGTATAGCTCAAATGGTAGCTTTAGAGAGTGGTCAATGATGGCTTGGGAATCCAAGGGTGTTGGCTTTGATTTCCATCTCTTTTGCATGAAGCATAATGAGCTACTATACATGTAGCGAGGAAAGGCCTAGACAGCAACCCCATACCCTTCCATGTGTTCTCTTGCTCCTTTCTGTCTTTTAGTTTCCTTTTTCTCCTTCCTTTGGTGTGTGCTATTTTGCTAGTAAAATGGAGCAAAGAAAAACTTCTCATTTGATCTTGTAGTCAACTTGGTGTATTGAAGGTCGATGGACTGGTAAAAAAGAATGTGTGTGAGAGAGAGAGGGGGGGAGAGATAGATGGTAACCACCGGAGAAGCCAAACAGTATAGATCAACTAGGCTTTGTTTTCATGGAATGAGAATAGAAGAATATTATAGGAGAGATGATAGAAGTAATGTGTGAGCTTTTTGTTTCATGTGGGATGTGGATATTGGGAGGCCAGAGCACGTAGCTTTATGCATGCATGACAGAGAAAGAGAGGGTGGCAATCCCAAGACAAGCCTAGAGATTGAAGGGACCAAGAAAATGTGGCGTTTTCATGCTTTTGTGAAAGGTTGCTAAATGCTACATCTTGCTACTACAAATAAACTTTATTTGAAGAAGGGGCGATTTTGAAGGAAAGTGTATGATATGCCTAGTTTTTTTCATAGTAGAAGTTATAAACCCTGGAAGAATAATAGAGTGTCTACATTGTGTTTTGAGATGATAAAGTGTCTACTGTCTACATTTGTTTGATGGAAATATTCTCCTATATATGGTAACCTTTCGTTATGCATTAAAATGTGACTATCATGGTTTCTTGGAATTAATGAATTTTACAGGGAAGGCCTCAACTTGATTTGCATATAATTATTAACAAGAAGATATCTTCGATTAACTAGAATTGAGGTATATCGAGCCAAAATCATGTGAGCTTGCCTAATGAAATAATAATCATTTTCAACTAAGCTCTAAAAAGTTCTCAAACTCGACTTACTGAAATATTTTCGAGTCAATATCAAATCGAGAAAAAGAAACAAACTCATAGTCATATGTTTGACGAGCCCGGAGTGTTTCTTGCAGCTATTGCGGGAAGCGAGATGGAGGCTCGCGCCGCCCAGCTCCTACGGCGACCTACATGCCCTCCGCATATTGAAATCCATCATTATTGCCCCAAATCCAATCTGGATTCATGGCCTGGCCTTGGAGGTGATGAGAGCCAAGGATGGCTAGGTGCCAGGTCACCATCCGACTAGCGTCTATCGTTTTCTTAAACCTTAGTCCTAACTACTGCAACCAAATACTACCGTACATTTGTGAGAAGTTGTAGAAAATATCCTAAATAGACAGCTCTAAAACTCTCATACACTACCAGAATCGTCGAAGTTCCCGAGTGCTAGTAAGTTTCCCGAGTGTTTTGAATAAGACACTGGGAACTTCCCGAGTGCCTCATGAAACACTCGGAAATTAAAAACACTCGAAAGTTAACTTTCCGAGTGTCCGATCGGACACTCTGAAACTACGACGGAGCAACGGGAAAAATTAGCTCCCGAGTGTCGTTCGTTCTGAGACACTCTGGAGCTAAAAAGTAACGGTTGGCCAATTCTCCCCACGCCGCCTGCTCCTCTCCGCTCCCAAACCCCCCCACCTTGCCACGGTTCTCTCCTGTTCCCCGCTCCCCAAAATCCCCTGCCTCCTCCCGTCCTCCTCCGCCTCCACCGGCCTTGCCACAGACTTGCCCACGCCTTTGAGTCCGCCTCCCCGGCTCCTCGGCTCACTCCTCCGCCGCCTCCTCCTCTGCCTCCCGGCTCCCCTCCTCCTGGCCGCCTCGATCCGTCCGCCTCCCAGCTCCCTCCTCCGATCCGGCGCCACTCCTCCGGTGAGCATCCATTGTAGTAATTTGTATTGGGATATATATGGATGAAATTTATTGGAGATTCGGGTTTTGGAGTCCTATGCTTTTCATCACTGTCAACATCCCATTTGTAAAAAAAATCCACGATGGAGTGTTATATGCATGAGTATAATTAATCTTAGACCACTTCAACCCATTAAGGAGGAAAACTATAGAGCTACAATTTGGCATGCACTACGCAGAAGGCAAGTGATTAGTTCATCAAGTTGTCCTAGCACAATGCAAAATATGATGTTCATTTCAATCTGAAATGCGCGTATTAGATAAACTAGCTACATATAGGTTCTTTGAGAATTAATATAATACTTCTAGAGGTTGTGGATACAAACACACGTGGACATGTGGTTTTAGACCATATTATAGTGCTTAAGTTTCAATTTACACCACTAACAATATATATGTAAGTGAAAATCTTCTGAAGTAGGACAATGTTATGTTTGGAGCGGTATTTAAGTAGTATTAGATGACAAAATTGTGTAATCTTAAATAAAAAAGATGATAAAATTGTGTGATCCTTCATTAGTGTCAAATAATAAGATGTTATCTTCGTGTATGGTCGATGCATTTGGACATATAATTAAGGAAAACACTCAACCATATATTGTGAATGTGCTCTATCTTTAAGCTATAATAGCTTCTAATTTTTAGCAAACTATCTCGAGTCTGCTTTTAGTAAATCTCACAAAAGCTTTAGTGTGAAAAAAAGTAGACAATGATTTTTCAAAAAGAAAAGATGTATACACTGCAATAGTATGTGGCCTAGCCATTGATTTCGATCTATATGTCGAGTTGTTTAAGCTGTTGTGTAATGCTTACATATGAACAAGATTGATTTTGATCTGCTAACGATTTCAACACACATGAAATTTCATCATATTTGGTTATATTTTGCTCTTTCTTTCTAATTAATTCACAAGTATGTAGCATTGTATATTCTATATTTCTTCCTTCGGATATATATTCTTGCATACAAATGATGGTTTACCTATCTCAACATATAATATATGCCCATATGAGTCAACATATAATGCATGGTTGTTTGACAATTGGTGTGGTTCCATAAAGCTTTATTAATTTAATATAATATATACAAGTATGCAACACACATAGCATATGTTCGAACTAATTATAATCAAAGACAAAATAAAGCTAAAATGATGGGTCCTTAGATTGTGTTGCTTCTAATTAATTAGAACAAATTAATTAACACAAGTTTGAGACTATGAGAGGAGCATAAGATGGTTTCATCCTTTTGAGATAGAATATTGATGTGGTAAATGTGGTTAATTTATATGTGTGAAATAATAGGATATTTTGGTCAAGAAGTTTCTCTTTTATGTATGTCTATATTCTTCCTTTAGAGAAATGGAGCAGTTTAGACATGAGGATTCGGTATTTACTTCAAAAAAGTACCTAATAGGTCGGCTCGAGTGACAACCATGCATATTAATGTTTGTCCATAATATTATTTTGAAGGATATGTGCAAATTAAGGAGGTTCCTCGAGTAGACATTGAGGAGTATGGACGTACACTATGATGGAATAAGATGTCAACTAGGATGCAATACGCAGCGGGTGCACGCAAAACAATGTGCAGCGTAGTTGATGTGATGCATGTTCATTTTCAAAAATTGCACGTATGTATACGCATGCATGGGTGTGAGTGGCTGCACGTATGCTTGATTGCTTGGTGATGTCTTTGTTTGTGATGGGTCGATGCATCTTCTTTTTAAGAACGAGTCCCTCGCTAGAAAGTTCTATAGTTAGTCTCCTTTGGCTTTTTTTTGTTTGTTTTTGAAACGATTCTGTCCTAATATAGCTCATGGTTTTCAATACAGTGCTGCCGCCTCCCCTCGCCGACTGTCTCCACCGACACACACCGCACCATCTTCCCCACCGCAGCTCCTCGGCTCCCTCACCCAAGAAGTAATCAGAAGGTAATGGATAAGTGCAAAAAGAAATAAAGTTTGCTTATTTTCTTTTGTGTTGTCCATTTATGGTGGATTGATATGTCATTACAATGCTACATTAACGTGTTAATAAATAAAGGTATTCATATATATTGAAAGAAAGTGTTTTTATGTCTGCTGATCATGTATATTGTCTTCATGTCAATCTGCTTTAGTGTACATATATAGGGCATGCATCATAGGGTAGCTTCTAGCTAGCTCTGTAGTTGTAATTTTGACATAAATAAGAGTTGGATTAAAATATGCGTTATGTTTTGCACACTAGGATGGCCGAGGATCGTAGTTGGATGTACACCGGGCGAGAGCGATGGGTGACTGTACTCAAGAATGGATGGAAAAGTCGATGATTTTGTGGATCGAGCATTTGCTAGGCGTAATGGACGGGGTGTGTTGTGCCCTTGTTCTCGTTGTTCAACACACGGCCACAAACGAGGGCAACAATGATCGCACACTGTGCAAGTACGGATTTAGGGCGTGCTATACCGTGTGGGTGTATCACTACGAGTCACAACATAGCGGTCGATGTGCTAAGGGAGGAAACGGACGATGGCGGCCACAATGAGAGTAGGATAGAAGACATGCTAGATGATGTGCGCCATGCATATGGGCCACCGCCGAGGAAGAACCGGAGCTCGCAACAAGGGCTTTTTTGATATGTTGTCCGCAATGAAGTCAACCACTTCACGGGCACACACAGTGTCCCAACTAGATGCCATCACACGACTACTTGTCATCAAGTCTCAATTCAAAGACAAGCATTGCTTGCTTTGATGCATTCTTAAGCGTGTTTAGCACTCTTCTCCCGTGATGGTCACAAACTGCCCGCTAACTTGTATGAGGCCAAGAAATTGATAAGCGCACTAAATATGCCATATGAGAAGATAGATGTTTGTCCAAATCATTGCATGCTATTTAGGAATGAGAATGTGGACAAAGATCACCGTGATAAGTGTGGTGAGTCTAGGTTTGTTGAGGTTGACTCGTGATGGTCAAGAGGCGACTTCCTATTGGCGTAAAAATACTTCGCTATCTACCATTTGTGCCACTTAATCCAACGGTTATACATGTCCGAGGTTTCAGCCAAACAAATGGTATGGCACAAGTATGGTCGTCGGTACCATAATGACAAGATGGTCCACCCATCCGATGGTGAAGCATGGAAGCAATTTGATCGAGACTATGTAGAGTTTGCCGCGAGCCTCTAACGCTCAATTGCAATTGCAAGCGATGGGTTTAACCCATTTGGTATGGGGTTGCGCCATACAAACCGTTATTCGTGTTTGTCATTCCTTAACCTTCCACTCGGCGTTTGCATGCGTATAAAGACATATTCCTTTCGTTGATAATCCACGGTCCCGAATACCTGGGAAGAATATGAGTGTATTCATGGAGCGGTGGTGGATGAATTGTTACATGCTTGGGAACAAGGCATAGTGACATATGATCGGGCATTGAAACAGAACTTCACTATGCGGTCGCGTATCACACATCCATGCATGACTTCCTGCGACGGGATATTCTCAGGGTGGTCTACATGGGAAGATGCCATGCCCAATCTGTAGGAGACGCGTTGCGGGTCATTGGCTAAAGCATGGTCACAAGCACTCCTTCTTCGATTGTCATCGTCAATTCCTTCCAATTGACCACGAATTGAAGTGACACAACCGGATTTAGGGCCAATATTGCTGTCCGCATGGGACCACCACGCCGTCTGGCGGTGAGGAGGTTCGTGCATGGCTAGATGCTTTGAAGCCTCTTGATGATGGTGATGGGTTCGAGAAATATGGTGAGGAGCACAATTGGACTCACATTCCAAGTTTGTGGCGGTGCCATACTTTCATAAGCTCATTCTTCCCCATAACATAGATGTAATGCATAATGAGAAGAATGTTGCAGAGGCCATATTTAGCACATTCTTTGACATTCCGCATAAGACGAAGGACAATGTGAAGGCTCGCCTTGATCAGAGGAGCTTTGCAATGAGCCCTCGCCGAATATGATCCATAAGCCGACCATGGCAAGTGGGAGAAGCCAAGAGCTAGTTATTGCCTAACTAGGGTTCAGAGGAAGGAGATTTTGGAATGGTTTGAGACCCTAAAGTTTCTCGATGGGTATCCAAAGAATCTGAGAAGAGGAGTGAATTTAGCTACCATGCGCATCAATGGCCTAAAGAGCCATGACTACCACATATTCATGGAACGCCTTTTGCTCGTGATGATCCGTGGCTACGCCCCGAGTGTGTTTGGCAAGTGATGGCGGAGTTGAGCTTTTTTATCGACAGACTATGTGCGAAAGAGATAGATCCCATGGTAATATCAACTATGGAGCGTGAAGTGCCCGTGTTACTTTGCAAGTTGGAAAAGATCTTTCCACCGCTTCTTCAATCCAATGCAACATCTCGATTCTCCATCTTCCCTATGAAGCTAGGATGGGGGACCATTGCAAAACCGTGGATGTATCCAATTGAGAGGAGCAAAAGGAACTACGGGCAAAGCAAAAATCGATCACGTGTTGAAGCATCCATAGCGAGGCGTATATAATTGAGGAAATTTCCCATTTCACATCAATATACTTTCGATAATGTTACATGACGTGCACAATCAAACCTCACGATACAATATTGGCATCCTCAAAATAATTGCTAACTTAGCCTCTTCACCTAAGAGGTGACACTTCAAGCGTGGTACTCCCAAAGTTTTATCGCGGGATGAGTGGTTGATCGTGATGTTGTATGTCTTTACCAACCTCTCCGAAGTGGATGATTACATTAGGTATGCAACAATTATTTTTTCCCAATAATTGATGTATGAGTGTTTTAATCTACTTGTCTTGTTGCCTATAGGGAATTTGTTAGGAGCGAGTGGAAGCAACGTCGAGACCCATCCGAAAAACAAGTTGCGACCCTTCTTAGGAAGGGTGCTGGGAATTGTAAACCAAATTTCCCGACTTGGTTCTATCAGAAAGTAACTTCTCTATTAGCTACTCCCCCTTGCACATAATATTTACTAAGTAAAGAGGAACTAATACATGAAACCCATTCTATTTATGTCAGAGAGTTTGAAGGACAAGTCTATGAGCAAAGTGAATTGAAGCAAGTTGCTCAAGGATGCCACACTCGGGTCTTTGTCCTATAGTACCTCGATGTGAATGGGTACCGCTTCGAACATCGACACATGAGAGGAACGGCCTAATGCAACAACAATTAACAAAGGATTGGTGACTATAGGACAAGATGAGAGCGATACACTGTTGAATACTATGGAGTAATTGAAGAAATAATTGAACTATATTTCCATGGTAGCAAACCTCTCAAACTTATGTTATTCAAATGTCATTGGTTCCATCCGCTTAGGGAGTCGACGATACATCACTTGAAATGGTTGAAGTTGCACATCAATCAATCCTACCGAGCAATGACCCATTTATTGTGGCTCGACAAGCCACCCAAGTATACTACATCCCGCACCCATGCAAAACTATGAGTAGTCTCTTGGATTGGTGGGTAGTACATAAGGTGCAACCATATGGTAAACTACCTACCCCTAGTGAGCAGGACTACAACATGGAGACCAACAATGGTGTTGACCTATTCTTTCAAGAAGATGGGCTACCAGGACTTTTCAAATAATAATTGGGGAAGAGGACGATCACATGGATGATATTCAAATCGATGCCGATGAGGTTGTAAACCAAGAGGACTTGGAACTACTTAATCGCTAGACATTGATGGCAATCAAGGGGATGACGCCGAGTCAACACCTCATGATAGTGACGATGACTTTTAGAGGGCCCATCTCATGAGGATCCCATTGTAGACGACTACTTCTAAGCATGATCTTGTATGTCTTCCATTTATTTGTCGCATGTTTTTAATTTTTGTATGAGCTTACTTGATTACGTTATATTACATTTTTCTATGAGCTTACTTGATTATGCTATATTAATTGATTTATTTTATTTTATTTCATTTCAGACACCAAAAATGAGTGGCGCCGACGAGGCAAAGATACTCTAGTCGAGGCAGACGCTTGTTTTCCACTCGAGGAGGCAGAGGGCAGCGCATGCCACTCGACGAGGTAGAGGGCAGCCACGGCCCCTCCAGAGGCAGAGGGCAGCCACGGCCCCTCGGGAGGCGATGGGGCAGCCACGGCCCTCCAGAGGCAATGGGGCAGCCGTGGCCACTAGACGAGGTAGAGGGCAGCCACGGCCCTCCAGAGGCGATGGGGCAGCCGCCCTCGAGGCGGGGGTCTACCTCTAGTAGATCAGCCTCAGACCCGCCCTCACGTCTTGATGATGTGGAGCGTGAGGCGGAGGTGAGGAGGAAGAGCAAGACCTTGAGGCGGAGGTGAGGAGGATGAGCACCATGAGGTACAAGAATATTGGATGCGAGGACTGCGAACCCGCCACTTACGACCAACCCGAGAGGAGGAGAAGACTTTCATCGTTCTGTTGGCGACACGTAAGTAATCATTTACACTTTCACTAATTTAGCCCACTTACTTGCATACCTAAAAAACTAATATGCGGCAATGGCGAGAAGAAGGCGGGGTGACAAACGAGACTTCGAACGGCATAATTGGCGTGTTGCCGATGGCACTTCCTGGGTTGGTCACATACTGAGGACGGCGGAGAACTGCATGGACATGGTGCCACTCAGGTCAGCTGCAGATATCTGCCGCCCTTGAAGGAGAGGTTCCATTTGACAATTTGTTTGCGCGTGGTGGAGGAAAGTTTTTGGGTAAGTGACTAAATATTCAAATCTGCTTTTATGTGTTCCTATGCATGTTAGGGTTGATTTGGCCCCAATGTTCAATCACCTAATGGCAACTAGCTATTTAACTCAAAGATTAATTTTTTCGAAAGTATTAATACAAACTAGATCACTAAACAACCATACTTAACTTACGGTAGATTAGGCTAGTTTTGCTCAATCTATTCATGTTCTGATAGTTATCTTAATTGTGATGCATAACCAAATCATCATCAACTATTTATTAGCTAGTACATGGCTAAAATGGTAGTTTTCAATCAAAGACCTATCTAAATTGCACAAGGAGTACTAACATTTTGAAGAACACAGAAGCCATTTGAGGACAAAGTCGATATTTTGTGTTTTTATGCAAACCTAACCTAGCTAATCTCACTTGTTTGGTACTAAAACTTCAAGTAGTCGACATGTTTAATTTACCTCTTTTGGATGTTTAGTAGCCAAGTAATAAATGTCAACTAACTTAATCATCTTATTCTTTATCAATTCCTTTTCGCTTTCATCAACTAACTTAATCATCTTATTCTTTATCAATTCTTTATTCTTTGATTGTAGTGGTGGTTTCGATGGGTCGATTGGACGAAGTCGATTCGAAAGCGAGTGCTTCGTAATTATGTTAAGAAGCTCATCCCACAGATGTTCTACTGAAACGCATCCAAGCGGTGATCTGTTACCACACAAGTGCTTCGACAATGATTCATAGGGCCAACGCCGCCAAACGCATATCACTTTCGACGAGTACATGCGGTAACCAACTCGAACAAACGATGTCCTTGATTACAATCAATTCTAGTTTATTCATATTTAACACTTGGTTAATTTAGGCAATACCTTGGTGGGCCTGAAGTGTGAAGATGCATGGCGCAGATTCTCCGAGACAGTGGTGCAATGAACGATGGTTGCGCCTCTCGTCTTTGCTAGGGAGCGGCGATTGTTGATGGACGGACAAAGACATCGCCAAGGCAGCTCCTCCATGGCTCGTTACAAGAAGAACCTGGTAGGTCAACATGTTCATATTGATTGTATGTTGCAGATACATATTTATTGACCGCCGTGGTTTTTTTGGGTGCAGGAAAAGAAAAAGCAGAGGCCTGTCTCCGATATGGAGGCATATGTAGAAGCTAGGAGGGGTGATCAGGAGGGCACCTTGTGCAGCCAGCGCGCGACAGAGCACTTGGTACGATTTCTGATCATTTTGTCCCTGATGATTTCCGCTCCTTGATGATTTTGTCCAACAGGCTGCATATACTGATGCTGCTAAGGAGATTCATGGCCCGGAGTACGACGTCATGAATTCGCCACTAGACGCGAGTGCTGTGTACAAGGCTGGCAAGGGGAAGAAACATGGTCGTTTCTTCATGGGTGCCGGCTACATTAGCACCCCGACCACCCTCTCCGAGGTCCGATCCACGAGTGCTGATCAAACGATTGAGGTACACCTTCAATGTCGACAGCAACCACCATCACATGTTTCCGAGTCTCGGTTTTCTCGACTTGAGACGAGGCCGCAAGAGGAAATTGAGGCTAGATAAATGTTAGAGCAAATGCTCATGCAAAGTTAGTTGGGCGTGGTAGTATGATAACAAAGTAATATGCAATATATATATATATATATATATATATATATATATATATATATATATATTCATACTTGGCTAATGTATGACAATGTGCAAACAAATATGCACGTACTCGGGACCGGACTCGACCTAATGCCTCTCCGTCGGGGAACCATTTGCCTCACTTATCTGCTCCTGTTAGTAATCGATAATCGATTATTATATTGTTAGTCTCTTATGAGTGCTTGATTGAGAATACATTGAAATGACATGCAATGTACTTATTGGTCGCCATCGCAAATTTCTTATAATGCGATTTCTTATGAAAATGCAGGAACGGCGGGATCGCTTGCTTCGATCGCTAATCCTCAAGATGTTTGGTGCACATGTTGAAGATCATGTGAATGCATCCATCGCCGAGAGGTCACCACCGGTGCTTGCTATTTTATGATCTACTAAAAGGATACCAATATTAGAAAACATTCACAATCGTGATTGCTAAAAATGGAAAAAATGGCTTCATATATAACTAATTCTCTATATCTATATCATAAATTCTTTTGAAATGTGTCAACATATAATAATTTGTATGTACACTCCTTTGTATGAATTTGATGATAAGTGCTTGAGACATAAATGTTGATCAAGAGTTCACAATGACAAAATTTTGAGAGTTGCGAGAATGATCAATTAGGCCACAAGCTAGTGGCCCACACCCTGTGCATGCCCTTAACAGATTTGCCATGTTATTAGGTTGCTCATCATGATTTAAAGGAATTTTTTGCTTTGTCAATAGTTTGGTTAATTATCTTTTCATGTATCAATTCCTAACTTTTGTTGTAACATGGCACTAATATTAAGTTTTGCTCTATCTGCGAGAACTTTGAAAATGATGCTCTTATGCACCAAGATTGAAGCAGAAATTTTGTGCATGCAAATGGTTGTAGTGATACTTGTTATTTGGAACTGCTATATGTATAATAATGCCTTATGCTTACATTTTCGAACTTGATCTTGAATGTTGTGAGCTCGAACCTGTTATGATGTCTTTTGTTCGATCTATACATTTATATATACATATATTGTGGAATGGATGGATGGATGGATTATTTGATTGTCAGTGGAATGGATGGATGGATGGATGATTATTTGACTCGCTGTGGAATGGATGGATTGATTATTTGATGTTGTGGAATGGATGGATTGATTATTTGATTGTCAGTGGAATAGATTTTAAATGAATTTGTGAAAATTCGGGTGCAGCAGGTTTGTCGATTTCCCGAGTGCCTCATCGATTTATCGAGTGTTTGGCACTCGAAATAGACCAAAGTTTCGAGTGTTGACACTCGGAAAGAGACAAAACTTTCCCGAGTGTCGACACTCGAAATTGAAACTTCGAAAACGACAAAAAGTTTCCCGAGTGTAGACACTCGGAAAACTTGACCGTGGCAATTTCTCATGATCCGTCTTCAAGATTTCCGAGTGTTTTGGACCGTATTCAGTGTTAACACTCGGTAGTAGTTCCCGTTACGGCTGGAGAAGCCGTTCAGCGGGGTTTTTCCCGAGTGTAACACTCGGGAAACCGTTTTTCTCCCGAGTACGCTATCCCGAGTGCTTTTTCCCGAGTGTGACACTCGGGAAATATGTTTCCCGAGTGTTTCGCCCACTTTCCTGAGTGTTTTTGGCACTCGGGAAAAATCCTGTCTCTGGTAGTGATAGATACTTAATCAAAACAAATTAGCTAGGACCGTGCATTACAATATAATGGGATATAAATTATATCTTTCAAGAAATCTATATGGTGTTTTTAGCATATAGAGTAACTTTTTTCAATATTTGGATATAAACAAGGTGGTTCACGGATCGTGACAAGAGAGCAATCTAAGCATAGCCTAATTTGGTCTAACCGAGTCCAACCTAAGCCAATCTAGCCCGACACACCAGGCCCAACCCAGCCTAGGTGGACGTACCTACCCAAACAAACCCGAGCCCAACCCCAATATAGGCCAGCCTAGCTAGGGGGATGTTGAGGACAGAGCGTAGCTCGGATGGCGCGCCCCTCCGGTTCGATCCCTGGTATTGAACTTGTACGTCTCATCTGTCCATTTAGGTGGTTAGATTCAGTACACATACGTGGGTGTGTTCAGTGGTTAAAACGTGTGCCCACGCTCCGTGGGGTTTAGCCCCCGCTCCAGATTAGGCATATGTTAAGGACGCACCCACGCATGTGTGGGTGTGTGCGTGCGCCCGGTGTGAATTCTAAAAAAAGCTAGGGGATGTTCAATGGTTTAGTGAGTATCATCACGCCACGCGGTGGATCAAATGGTTGTCATTAATAGGAACTGAGCGATGGACTTCGGATGTTATGAACCCACCGGTCCTGAGTTCCATCCACACCATTAATTTGATGATGTGGCGAAAGTGTGAGTTTGAGCTTTTGAGTTTTGATACCAAGAGATCAACTTACCGTTGAATCCTCTAGTATAAAGGAAGGAAAAGTTGAGGTGCAACCACATGGGCCACGTCGCCCCAATTCCTCTTTCCCGTCCGATCCAGTGCATCTTGCATCGCGTCCGTCCAATTTATTTTTGGTTTTGTGCGCCTGCCTTCTCATGCCTTCGGCTCATCGATCCGGCCTCACCTCCTTATCCTTTCCAGCCGAAAGCCCCAAGGATCGTCTTTCCTTCGAT
Source organism: Phyllostachys edulis (assembly GCA_036346405.1). Lineage (NCBI taxonomy): Eukaryota > Viridiplantae > Streptophyta > Magnoliopsida > Poales > Poaceae > Phyllostachys > Phyllostachys edulis. Next base: position 60,536,952 of record CM070548.1, read on the forward strand.
TTCCTCGTTCCTTTCTTCCCCATTTCTTCACTTCCATTTCTCCCTAGTGATTTCCACTGCTGCCACATCCTCTTGCGCCTCCCGGCTTGGCTGCCGGAGCCGCCGCCCATACGCCTCCTTGGCTCTCGGCTCGCGCACGCTCCTCCCCTCGGCCTGCTCCTCCTGCTCGGCCCGTCCCAAGACGGCCTCCTATCGCCCCAGGTCCTTTATGCTCATGGCTCGCCCGCGCCTCTCCGCTCTCGGCCCACAGCTCAACTCGCCTCCTCTGCAGCTTCGGCCCGACACTAGTGCGCCCGCCTGTCTCGATTTTGGGGGATGGATGGCAGATGCTTCTTCCTTTTGTTTTCTCATTTCTCTCTTCTAGTGTTTTGTTTTTAATGCCTAGCTTGATTCAGTCCGTGATTTTGTTGGTTCTAGCTTATGCATGTTGAATGGTGATGGGGTGAGCTACTACCGGTGGCCGTCCCACCTCTTCCTCTCGTCGCGCCGCAGCCGCCTACAATCTGTGTGACCTCCCACACGACGAGCCACCGCCATCGTTGTCTCGGCCGTGCTTGGCGAATGATATCGCCGTCGCAGTGGCTACCGTTGAAGAATCTAGACCCACCATTATGTCTTTTACCGGTCTTGGTGTTTGGTTGGAAGACCAGATTGCTAGTATAGGTTGCCGTACTATTAAGAGGGATCTTGACTAGTAGCTTGAGAGTGTCATGTGTTGATAGCTCGTTGTGCTTACTCTAACTCTCGTTAGCATGTTGCCAACATTTGCGAATGTGTTTTGTAAATTGTTGAGACTCATGTATAATCCTTGTAGCATGTGACTTTAGTTTGCGAATGTGTTTTGAAAATCTTTTAAGTCCATGTATCTTATTCCTTGTGGCATGATTCTATAAGTAGGAAAATGTGTTTTGCAACTTATTGAGAATCTTGCTTTCATCTCTTGGTTGCATCACGCGTCAATTAGCAAATGTGTTTTGCAAATTGAGTTGAGGTGAGGTGTGATATCTGATTTTTAGCTTTGTTTGCAGTGGGCGGTCTGACCTCCCATGTCAGTCGGTCTGACCGGTGGGATATCGGTCTAACCGTCATGTGTTAGCCGGTTTGACTGGTCCCTGGTCAGTGGTAAGACCGCTTGTTTTTATACAGTATGTTTTTGACAAAGAAGGTGTTTTTGGGGAGTTTCTCTTGTTCCCAAAATAGTATGACAGCATTTGTTCAGCGGTATTACCGCAAGGCGGTAGTACCGATCTTATGTTGGTGGTTTGTATTTTTCAAAAAAGTTGATTTTCTGGTTCTAGCCTTTTCTCCAGTGAGCGGTCTGACCGCCCCTCTGGTGGTCTGACCGGTCCTTATGAGGACAGTTAGCCTGGCAGTGTATCCAACAGTTAGTTTTATAGCCGTTGGAGCTTGGACGGTTTGACCGGTCATTAGTTGGCGGTCAGACCGGTTTACCTTGGTTTTTCTGGAACTTTCCTCCAACAGCTAGTTTTCCTTGTGTGGGTATAAATACCCTTTGTGGCTGGTTGTGGGTAGGTTCCTAGTGCCATATTCTTTTCCTTAAGCAAAGAGGAAGCCCTCTCATCTGTTATGTGCATGTGTTGCACTTAGTAAACTTAGAGAGCAAATTTTTAAGTGCATGTGTTGCATTAGGTAGTAGATTATGTATCCATTGAGCTTAGACACTTGATTTGTTCAAGTGAGCATCTCCGACTTGTTACTCTTGGTATTTGCCGACACTTAGATGGCTTGGAGGAGTTGTGCTGGTGATCTTCTCAAAGAAGGTTGTGAGAAGACCCGGGCGGTTGTGAGTGGTTTGGTACTCGTCATCTCCGGAGTGGAGGAAGAGCAACCCCGAGTAGATTGAGGTGTTGGTTCGAGTGGTGAACCGGTCCAAGTGGTTGGACTTACCTCAGAGGTGTTGGCTCAAGTTGTGGAGTCGGTCCAACGTGGTTGGGCTTACCTCAACGTGGATTAGGGTAGACTGGCAAGTCTCCGAACACCACAGTAAAATATCATTGTATCTTTGTGGTTTGTTCTTCTTGTACTTTACTTTGTTCAATTTACATTCCTTATATTAAATTGCTTACATATCTTTGTATGATTACTATCGTTTTCAATAGTCTTATATTGTTGGTGCACTTAGTAAAGTCTAGTTGATTTAGGCTTTAATTGTGCAAAATTGAATTATTGTTGCTTCCGTATTAGAAATCAGTTTTACCCAAAAGGTTTTTTAAAACCGCCTATTCACCCCCCTCTAGTTGCCCTCCTCGATCATACAACCGTACCATGTCCCGCCGCCATCTGCTCCCCTAGCCCCTTCACGATTCGATCCCCTAATCCCTATCTCTCCTGACCTACGCACTGTAGCCGCCGCCACCGCTCTGCTCGGCCACGCGTCCTCCCTCTCCTCATCCACGACCGCCTCTGTTCCAATCATGTCTTTCTTGCATTGGTAGATCCCGATTCGGACATCATCTTCTTCCCCAAGAGGACGACCAAGGACCTCAAGCTGCTGGCCAAATTCGTACCCCAGATGCTCCAATCCAGCCAGGTACCACTCGTTCTCTGCTTGCTTCCCTTTGCGTTCTGTCTTCCTTCAGACATAAAAATTCTTTTAGGGCTTGTTTGGGAGTGCCAATCTCGGCGGTCTATTTGGGAACGCCAGAGACGAGGAAATTTTGCTCCAATCCAGCCTAATCCACGGGGGAGGAAAACAATGTCGCCCCACGTTGGGAATTTCTCCTCATCTCGCTCCTGGCCGTCGCCTCCATGGTTCCTCACACACAGACACAGGCTTCTGATCTCAAGTTCTCAAGATGTCGGGTTCCATTCGAGTGCCGCCTCTCCTTCATCCGTCGCCTCTCCAGCTTCTAGCGCCTCCTCTCCTTCATCCGCTGTGCAGATCCCTCTGTACCTCCTCCTCAAGGTCAGCACCTCCCTGGACGTGCCGCTGCGGCGGCGCGTCCCTTAGTGTTTAACGCCGACCAAGCCGCGCCTTTTCTTAATTTGTGCAGATCTTGTGGTCTTTAAGTAGCGGTAGAGACGTAGTGTAGATCTGTGTTTATTTTGGCATTTCTTGTGGATAAATGGCAGATTTGTTTGCGGGTTCGGTTTGATGAGCCATGGCTAGGATTCCTATGCTTCTTGTTTATAATTATTCTGGGGTGGTAGGTAGTAGTGTGCATTGGAGCTACAAATCTTAGCTTAGAATTAGGGCTTTGTTTGAGGAATTCGTGATGATTTTGTAGTTCATGAAGATTAATGAGCTTGGGAGCTTCTTGACGTGGACATGAATTTGAATCCTGTGTGCATTTTTTTTTGTGCCAAATGGCGTCTGCCGCTTGCTCCATTTACAATTTTGTAAACTTATAAATGTTAACATGAACATCCAGTTTACAAGCTTGCAACCTATTTTGGCATTGATATGCATATTCTTTAGTCTTTATGCACTAGGATGTAATCAATTTAAGAAGGTTTGCATTTGCACCAGCCTTCTTAAAAAAATCTTGTTGTTCCCAAACTGATATGTATTCTGGGTAAGTTCTTAGATGATGCAAGGTTTCCATTTGTTTTCACTTGCTATGGATGTTGAATTGTTAACAGTATGACTGGTTATTTTGGGATGATGCAAAGTGTGATCCAGTTATTATCTAAAATAGAAGCCAATTAGACTCTAGTTGAACCTTTTGTTTGTCGTGTATCAATGTGTAATATAACATTGTGTACCTGTTGTTTTGTGTCTTTGAATCTCTGTATTTTCTGATTTAACTTTGTGTACCTGTTGTGCAGCTGGACAGGAAAGATTTAGGACCTTGACCAGCTCATACTATAGAGGGGCACAGGGGATCATTATGGGTAATTCTTTTAAACCATTGCTCTTCAGATTTCGTACATTTTGTTTTTTTGAGGGGATCTTTACTGTACCTTACCTTTTTCTTTTCTCTCCTTGTCATACATCGGAGGAACTTACTGACACATTAACTGGGGAAGTATTGAGTTTTTTGAAATGAAATTCGAGTCTCGAGTGTCAAATGGGACTATTTTGTGCCAAACCATTAATTTTGCGCTGCGGTTTACCTGTGTATATTCTTCGCATTAATTTACCTGTGCCAAACCATTAATCGAGCATCAAATGAGAGAATAATTTTGTGCCAAACCATTAATTTTGCACTGTGGTTTACCTGTGTATATTCTTCTACAAGCATATAGTTAAAATTTGTGCATGATAATCTCAAGTGTGCTGCCTACCTAACTAGTTTGTTAGTGTCTATAGTTTATGCACTTTGAAAAAGGTACAACTAACTACTCCAATCCGTCTTATCAAGCCTGGATTAGATAAGAAAACATTGATGCTGGCCTAACACTCAAGCTAGAATGAGGCTAACAAGTAGCAGCACTAAAACAAGAATAGGACTCCTTTTGCTTGGTGATGACACACTAATGTTTTGTCGTGTTGTTCCTCTTTATGGCTTGCAGGAGAACTGGGAAGGCACATCATAAGAAAGACACCAACCTATTTTGGCTTATCATTAGGGCATTTGTTGTCGCTATGTCCAAGTTGTGGACAAAATAAGTGATGCGGAAAATTGCACGTTCATGTGGTACTGTCGTTTGAGATATCTTCTGCCTGCTGGGAAATGAGAAGCGCTCTGAAGCTCCACTTATACCTGATGCATTTGGTGAACTTGCTCTGCTGGGAAATGGTTTAGTTTGTAGCCTTTTATTTTAGTGTAGGTGTATAATTTGGTGAACTTGCTCTACTATGTCTGTAGGGATACGAGTAGGCTACACTAGCTAACAATTCAAAAATTCTACTACCACTACTACAAAACAGGCTATAGTAGACGCCCCATCACAGACGGTTCCTTTGGAACCGCTCGCGTTCATCGATCCGAACATGGGGCTGGCGCGGAACAACTATCACAGACGGTATTTTTAGAACCGCTCGTGATAGTCACTATCACAGACGGTTGAGAAATAGAACCGTCAGGAATTATCACTGACGGTTCTATTCACAAACCGCTCAGTGATAATCCTCTAATCACGCAGCGGTTTTACGTTACAACCGCTCAGGAATTATCACGAGCGGTTCTATTCACAAACCGTCGCGATAATCTCTAATCACGCAGCGGTTTTACGTTACAACCGTCGTGTAGTATCCTGAGCGGTTCTTATTTAGAACCGCTCGCGGAGATCCTTTGCCACGCCAAGGCTCAGGTCCACGCCGCAGGGCTTACCGCTCGCCCTCGCCAGTGGAGCAACCCGGCCGCCCCCCGCTGGCTCCAGATCAACATACCTCCACACTTCAAGATCGATGGGATGAGGATCTAGCTCTTACTATGGGCAAATAGATATTGTAACTTCTCCTCCAAACTTTTTTAAAATTTTGGAATTTTCATATATATATAGCCAAACAACGTGCGTGGCGAGAGCTTACAAAAGATTAAAAACTAGAAACCTATCTAGTGGTGGAGGTAGGTCGCTATCTCCGTCTTCAACACTTCAGAGGCGGCGGCATCTTGGGCGGACGGTTTAAGATCGAACGAATCTGAAATACGCCCACTCACGACGCCATTGCTCGAGTGTGTTCAAGACCCTGATCGTTGAACCAAGTTGAAGAGAGCCCATAGGCTCTCTTCTCTTGCTTGAGGGTCTCGGCTCGGTCGACTCGATCACCGCTGCCTCGATTAAGCGGTCAAGTGACGACAAGCCTCCCGAGACGTGCAACTTGTTTTGGAGGACCACGCCGACGACACGAGAAACTCGCCGAAAGTGGGAGATCACCCTAAGACACGGCGGAGGAGAATGTCAAGACGGCGGAAGGTGGCCGCCACCCGCCCGGCAAATTCTCGGATAGAGGAGTGAAGACATTGTTGAAATAGTGTTCTTCCAGTAGCGACTCAACGTATAGCGAGAGAGGTGCTTGCGTCAGGCGTGCGTGTCTGAAGAGGAGGCAGCCATTTACTGCTTTTGTGGAGAAAGGGGATCAAGGAGGTTGTGTGAAATACATTGTAGAAGGGAATACATCTATATATAGAACAATTTCTAAAGCCGGAATGGGAGACGAAGAGATATTTGGGGAGTCAGAGCGACGTTGGAAAATGAAGAGATGAAGCCGCGCCGCAGATCGTGAGACGAAGAGACACACGCAGAAAAATGAAGACGAAGAGACACGCTGAAAATGAAGAGTTATCACGAGCGGTTCCGCTGTATAACCGTCAGGAAAAGGAATCACTGACGGTTCTATTTAAAAACCGCTCAGGATACGTTCATATCACGAGCACGTTGGTTGTAGTTAAAACCGTCAGGATATCCTGCACGGTTCTTTTATAGAACCGTCAGTGATATTATTATCCTGAGCGGTTCTCGTTATAAACCATCTGTGATATACTTTTTATAAGGCGGAAACGCTAGGGTTTTGCTCTCACTTGTCACTTCCTCTCCGCCCCTTAGGCTCTCGCGCTCGTTCGCCTCCTCTAGGGTTTAGGGCTCGCCAGAGTTTTCACCGCCGACCTCGACCTCGGCGCCGCCGCTTCAACCTCGGCGCCCCGACCTCGGTGCCGCCGCCCCGACCTCGGCGCCTTGACCTCGGTGCGCCGCTTCCACCACGGCGCCCCGTTCACCTCCCTCGGGCCGTAAGCCCCGACATCACCGTCCTCCTCCCTCTCAGACCGCCTTCTCCCCGCCTGCCCTCCTCCTCCTCAGACTGCCTTCTCCCAGCCCGCCCTCCTCCCGTGTCGGCCTCCTCCTTGCACCGTGAGTTCTTGTGCGGCATCCTCTCTGTGAGTATTGCTCCTCTGTGGCGCTTCGGCTTTGTTGATCAAGGGCTTTGTTGACATGCTCTGTGATGAACTATGTCTTATAATGAGATTGAATGTGATAGTTAGTTCATACTTGAGCTCTATTGTATTACTTGCTCCGTCAATATGATCTACCGTTAATTGGTTACTTTCGCTTGAGCTCATCGCTCATTTGCAAATTGATCGATGGGCTTTGTTGACATGCTCTGTGATGAACTCTGTTTTATATCGAGATTGAATGTGATAGTTAGTTCATACTTGAGCTCTATTGTATTACTTGCTACTATCAATATGATGTACTTGTTAATTGGTTACTTTCGCTGAAAGCTAGTTATTACGATTCTTCATGTTCGCCTCATTGAGAGTATTCAGCCATTGGTAATCTAATGACTAGTTTGTGATTCTTCTAGTAGTCTCAGATGAGCTCATTCAACTTTTCATTTGCCATCTTGATCTCTGTAGTCAACCTCTGCTTTGATCGAAGTTTAATCTGTTTTAGATAAGCTGCTGAGATCGCTTTGACGCTAAGCAAAGTATTGTTTAGAGCTCATAGTTTGAATTTATATTATCATATTCATTTAATGAAGAGTATAGACAATAGGATTGAGATGGCAAAGACTTGTTCTTTAGCTACTCTCCTTCGAGAGCACATAATATCATCAATCAATATGTTGGAATAGTGTCTGCATGTAATCGTTAATCTCTAGACCTTTTATTGGTCGAGATTTTAATCCGCATTTCTTATTAAGAACCGCTCAGGATTCCTTTGCATTTCCTTAGAGAAGCTGGTGGATTAAGGAGTGTTAAATTCTTTAGAAATTATGCTTTAATGCTAATTAATTTTGTTGGGATTAATTCTGAAATTTTGCTAAAATCGCATTTTTACAACAATCCAAAAAGAAAGTTTTACTTGATTCTATTTTGTTTCTATGTTGGGATTAAACCTTTGCTTAGCATTTCCTTCGTCGATCATTTTACTTGATTCTAGTTCTATGTCTTCATTAAAGGCTAGTCTTCTATACATGAAGCATTAAACCTTTGCTTAGCATTTTCTTCGTCGATCCTGACACACTTGAGTGTACCTTTGCTTCGTGCCAATCCTCCACGGACGAAGCAAAAGGTACACTCCAAAGGTGTCGAGCTCGATGAAGTAGGCTCGAGCAAAGATTTATATCACTAGTTTCTATCTATACAAAGATCATAAGAGAGGTTTGGTGGATTAAGGAGTGTTAGAATAGAAGTCGTGGATTAAGGAGTGTTAGGAATGTTAGTAGTCTGTATGAGCTCATTCAACTTTTCATTTGCCATCTTGATCTCTATAGTCAACCTCTGTACTTCTTCCTGAGATTAATTGTTTTATATTTATGCTGGAATTATTTATGATTATTTGCTATGTCTATTTTACTTGATTCTATTTTGTTTCTATGTCTTCATTAAAGGCTAGTCTTCTGCACATGATGCATTAAACCTTTGCTTCGTTGATTAAGGAGTGTTAGGAGTGTTAGAATAGGAGCAGGGGAGGGGCGAGCCCTACAGGATTAAACCTTTGCTTAGCATTTTTTAAATCGATCTCGACACACTTGAGTGTACCTTTGTTTTATGCCAATCCTCCACGGCATAAAACAAATGGCACACTCCAAAGGTGTCGTGGTCGATGAAGAGTATAGACAATAAGATTGAGATGGCAAAGACTTGTTCTTTAGCTACTCTCCTTCTGAGAGCACATAATAGGAGCAGGGAGGCGGCGAGCCCTACAAGATTAAACCTTTGCTTAGCATTTCCTTCGTCGATTGACACACTTGAGTGTACCTTTGTTTCATGCCACCCTCCACGGATGAAACAAATGGCACACTCCAAAGGTGTCGGCCTCGATGAAGTAGGCTTCCTTAGAGAAGCTAGTGGATTAAGGAATGTTAGTACTCTGATGAGCTCATTCAACTTTTCATTTGCCATCTTGATCTCTATAGTCAACCTCTGTATTTCTTCCTAAGATTAATTGTTTCATATTTATGCTGGAATTATTTATGATTATTTGCTAATATTGCACATGTTGAGCATATTATTAAGTTTCAATGTATATGTTAATTTGGGACACTTGCAATCCATTTTATTGCATATGTAACTTATATAGATAGCAAGTAAGCGAGATGGCAGAGACATCGTCTTCGCCACCACACGACGCCAAGAGATGGAAGAGGCGCCGACGAGGTCACGACACCGACGCCACGAGATGGAAGAGGCGCCGACGAGGCCGCCACACCGTCGATTTATAATGACACGGCGAGATGGCAGAGGACAATCGAAAATGCCTACGGGCCGACTGGTCATCACGGAGGTCAGTGACTTTGGGGTCCCTCTGAGTCCCAAGAGATCAGCGGCGAGATTCCGGACCATCTGCGGGATACTTGCAAGGGAACGGGTCCTCATCACCACACCAACGTGGAAGGACTCGACGAAGAAGCGAAGGCGCTATTGTGGGATGAGAACTTTCGAGAAGTTCACTATTCCGTATAACATGTGGCACGCGCGGCGACGGACGGCGATGCTCACGATGGGTAAATCGTGGAGGACCTTCAAGAGCATTCTTGTCACGGCACGTGAACACGGTCAAACGCCTCTTCACAAGAACAAATTCTTGACGGGAAGCATGGGACACCTTTGTGGCTCTGAACGACGGCCGAATTTAAGGAGCAAAGTCACGGCGCACAAAGCTCTCCAGACATCGAAACACTCACCAAGACAGACTTCGGCACCACTGGTACGCGGGTAAATACGAGGAATGGGCGGCGGAGAAGGAGAACCCGCTTCGATGTCACGCACCGCGTTCCCTAAGCCGGTTAAAAGCGAGGGCACAAGTCTCGTCTTCGGCAAAGATCTCCTTCACAAACCCAGATCAGAAATGTCCCAACGTGTGGTAAATATGTCGAACTACTAAGTTGTTAATAAGTCATCACTTCATAGTGCCTATAATAACATGATGACCTCTTGCAACGTGGACTTGATCGCCCAAGCTTCCCAAGGCTCCTTCCATGCGATAGGAGAATGATATACTATCTACGGCCTTGGGAAACAAGGAGCACCTTGTCGCACGCGAGGCTTTGGGGTTAACGTGCCTTGGAGTCATGGATTCGCGGACGACTCATCGCACGTATAGGACTAGGAAGAGATCCAAGGCGAAACACGACAACCGGTTGGTGCAGATGATTACTAACCAATTTCAAGTAGAGATGGCAAGATTATGAGTCAAATGGATATACTCATGAGCCGTGATGCAAGCCGCCCGCTAATTCGGGAGGCGCCTCCTCGACGTCGGAGTAGCGTCGCGTCACAAGATAATTGTGAACATGACGACGTCCGATTACCGATAGACGACATCAAGGTAACGTACATCTATGGATGCACCAAAGATAGACCTATAGGACGCCTTAGCTAATTGCGATCATTTTGTAGGAGCCGACGCCAGAAGCTCCAAGTGAGGATGGATGGGTCCCTTTGTATTGAGGTCACAGCAGGGATGGTGTATCCATACGAGGAAGGGCAAGGAAGGTGCCCACCGGCGCCGCAGTTAAGCCGAGGTCCGTGGATATGGTACATGTCAATTTCCGAGCCGCCCGTGAAGATTTGCCCGAACGAAGAGATCACAACACTAGGGATGCCGCCTCTCTTTTATCCAAGGGCCCAAGAAGGACATCGCCTCGACCCAAAGAAGGCGCGATCCGACACGACCATTCCTTTCCAACGGACCTCGATGACTCCACCTCATGTTTAGCCTCATAAGGCCACCTCTTCGATTCCCGTGGAGAAGACGCCAAGGAACAGCAAAAGCGTGCGCCAGATCCGCTCCCGAGTCATCTCACAAGAAGACGCCGCCAATCGCTAAGGCCAAATCGAAATCCACAAACGCATAAGCGCCTCCCAAGTCCGGAAGTCCGCGATACCGGGAACTACATCATCGGAAACCATTGTGCTCCGATGCGATAATGCACACCGGATATGCTTGTCGCTTTGCATGCCCGGTACTTGGCGAAGACCCAAAAGAAGGGTGCGATCATCGAATCACCGCCGATACGAGGATAAGCATTTCTTCAACGGACGAGGTACTTCGTGGGCTTCAATGACTTATTTCAACTATTCAACCTCGCTGGCCTCGACGCCTCGCTTCTACGATGTTGGACAATCGTAAGTCGCATAATCAAGTTCTACATTCATGTAATACCAATAAATATCACAACTCATTGCTTATGTATAGATACATGTTTGAAAAATGTCCGGAATGGAAAGAACCAAGGGTTTCCTCGACCCACATGTGGTATCGCTGCAAACCATCCAACAAGACTCCTCCTTCGTCGAGAAATACATAACGAGGTCATTGCTTCGTCGCATTTAACATGAAGTACATAGTGGTGCCCTACAACCGTGGGTAAGTGTCACTACTTGCTATACAAATTTCATTTGTACTTTATACTGCAACCACGAACTTAGGTTTAATGACTATAGCGACATACATGAGTAGGTACCATCGATCCTTTTAGTTATTATACCCAAGAGGAACCATGTGATATACCTTGATTCCCTAAACCGCAACAAGCACGACTTCAAAGACTCTAAGAGGAATACTCGAGAGGTATGCTCATTTCCTCCTTACATAACTCTATTATAGTCTTCATTCGCTTGAAATGGCCGAGGATAACCTTTTCAATCATGTAGGTCGCTCATCAATTATGTTGCCAACAAAGGAATATACAATGGAAAGAGCGCCTAACTAACACACAGATGGATTTTCCGTGCACGCTACAACACTATAATCCTATATCATACTTCATAATAACGCGTCTCGAACCGACTATACCTATATATGTAATTCTATTTTTTGCAAGGTCCGCCAAACAAAAGATGATGAGTTATGTGCAATCTACGTCGCTATCATATGCGACTAATCCTTCTGACTAGGAAGAAGGATCCCGAGGTTTGTCAATCTCAAATAATTATTTCCTAATTATAAATTTAAATATATATATCTTACCACTTTACTCTTGCTAGTGGCGGGCCTTGAATTTACAATGTGATTCACTCGCTATGAAGAGATCAAGGACATTCGAGGAAGCTCTGCGCCTTTATCAACACGAAATCATTAACGACAACGGAGAGTTTCACTCCGTCGCCAACCCGAGCATCACCCCACTAAAACCTCTCAACGCAAACAATTGTAATCTAGTTGTAACTATAGCGACAATACTTGAACAAATGCGGATCTTTTGTAATTTATTTTGAGTAATGATCACTTTGAGTTGTCATGGCTCCTTGAATCTGTTTTGTGAATGCTTGAATCTTTCGTGAATGCTTGTTTTCAGAGGGCATGGCTAGCAATTCCCGAGGCTAGCCAGAAAACACCAAATTGTGGGCGAAGTACGAGCTATCACAGACGGTTTTACGTTAAAACCGCTCAGGAAGTCAAGTATCACGACGGTTTGAACAAAAACCGCTCGTGATAGGAGAATATCACGACGGTTCTAAATAAAAACCGTCGTGATAGGAGAATATCACGACGGTTCTACAAAAAGCCTTCGTGATATTCGAAATCACGAGACGGTTTTATTTAGAACCGCTCGCGATATTCTCCTATCACGACGGTTTTCGCTCAAACCGCTCGTGATACTTGACTTCACAGACGGTTTTTTAATAAAACCGTCTGTGATATTTCGTATCACAAACGGTTTTCTACCATCTGTGATAATATCCTGTTATCACAGACCAACAAACATAGACGGTTCGGAAACCGTCTGTGATGACGGTTCCGAACCGTCTGTGATGTCGGTTCCTGTAGTAGTGTACGTAAACCAAGAAGTCATGCAAGTAGAAGATCATAGATCGTTACCACTAGACGCGTAGTGCAACGGAAGAAGAGTTGGAGAAGCCTAATCTAACATAGAGAACGTCGATAAGTGTTCGTAGTCGATCTTCCAACGTCGAGCACATCGATAAAGTCGATAGTCTCCTCCAGCAACCTCTGCAGTTCTTTGTGAAGATCACGGATCGTCCTTAAACGCAACAGCAACCGTAGTAGCGCCTCTACAGTATCCACACATCCAGGGAAGGAACACCAGACGTCGGTGTGCTAGCACCAAGTCGCACTGTAGAGCTCTCGGGAAGATGGCGGCTAGGGTTTCGGTAGAGCAACTCACTTCAACTTCTCTTTTTCCAACAGCCTCATGCATCTCCTTATATAGTGCCCATGACAGATCCTATCCGAACATGTTTTGTTCCAACCCGTCAAGTGTGTGAGCCTGTAGGTTCATGCGTAATCGGTTGTGACTCAGAAACCCTTTCCGACCACGAGTCGTTAGTGGTTCCTAGCAGAACATAACGATTCCCGGATACACACAAATTATATTGGACGAACTTTAATACAATATGATCTACGACCAGGTCCATATCACTAATGACCAGCTCGTATCTCTATACAACCAGTTCATATTTGGTCTCGACAAATTCGTAACTCCTTACGACCAGGTTTCGACAACTTAGTGACCATGTTCGACCAGCCTACGACCAGCTCGTATCTCCATACGACTAGTCTGTATCTGATCGAACTGAAAGACCTTCTCATGTATTCTCCCTTTGCTTCATGATATTTGGTTGAACTCCAGGTGAGATATTGTGTCATCCATAGACTGTTCAATACTTTCTCGATCGAGTGTCGGATAACTTCACGTGGTCGAACACTTCGACCACTAGTGGCATGGCCATGCACTTACTTTATCCGACCACAACGAGAGACCCAGAGACATCTCTCCTGTTATGTTAGGAGGAGCAAATCCCATATCTGACCTGTCACATTCCACCGCATGTTTCATAGCATACCCAAAAGCTACCTTTATAATTACCGAATTATGAGTAGCGATTGGCAACCCCTAGGAGTGCTATTACACATGTAGGAAACCATGTTGATCTCAGGTCTAAGGATTATACGTCATCATTGCTCGAGGCCAAGTAGTGACACATAGAATCATAACAATCTCAATAGTGTCTCAAGGTGGGTCTTATCCAACACCATATTCTCTAACATGTGTCCATATTATTGGTTTGATATCTCTATATCCATGACCTGTGAAACATAGTCATCAACCAATACATATGCTAGTCTACTCATATGTGTTCTCATATGTTACCGACCAAGGAACATTTAAGAATAATCATCGCAGAAATATAGAGTTCTACAATCAAGTCACATAGATGATAATAAATATTAACAATATTATTCTAGGAACAAAATAACATATTATCCAATGTTTGAACATAACGAAATACAATCATCTCTATGATTGCCTCTAGGGAATATTTCCAACAGTCTCCCACTTGCACTAGAGTCAATCATTTAAGTATCTAATACCGAGAGCTCTTATGTGCGCCTCATGCTTTGGCTATGTGAGAAGCTTTGTCAACGGATCAGCAATATTTAAATCTGTATGAACTTTGCATTTCTTAATATCTCCTCTATCCACCAATTCACGAATAAGATGATAACGCCTAAGTATATGCTTGGACTTATAATGGGATCTAGGCTCCTTAGCCTGCGCAATGGCTCCATTGTTATCACAATAGAGATCCATTGGGCTCGAGGCACTCGGAACCATACCCAACTCAGTAATGAAATTCCTTATCCAAATATCTTCTTTCGTAGCTTCAGAAGCCGCAATGTACTCGGCCTCCGTCGTAGAATCAGCAACCATTTCTTGCTTGGAACTTTTCTAGCTCACTGCTCCTCCATTCAAAATAAATACAAAACCAGATTGCGAATGATAATCATCTTTGTTGATTTGGAAGCATGCATCGGTGTAACTATTTACAACATGCTCTTCATCACTGCCATAAACTAGGAACACACCCTTAGTCTTTCTCAAGTACTTAAGAATGTTTTTCACAGCTGTCTAGTGACCTTCACCAAGATCAGCTTGGTATCTGCTTATAACACTTAGAGCATATGATACATCTGGTCGAGTACATATCATGGCATACATGATAGATCCAATAGCTGAAGCATATGGAATACCATTCATACGGTCTCGCTCATCAGTTGTCGAAGGACACTGATTCTTGTTAAGACTTATGCCATGTGATATAGGCAAGAACCCTTTCTTGGCATCCTACATGTTGAACCGAAACAACACCTTGTCAATATAACTACTTTGGCTTAATCTAATTAGCCTTCTTGATCTATCTCTATAGATCTTTATCCCTAAGATATATGCTGCCTCTCTTAGGTCCATTATAGAAAAACTATTTTTCAATGATGCCTTAACAGATTCCAGCATAGGAATGTCATTCCCAATCAATAATATATCATCCACATATAAGATTAGAATTACAAGTGCGCTCCCACTAACCTTCATGTAAACACAAGGTTCTTCTTTGTTCTTGACGAAACCAAACCTTTTGATCTCCTTATCAAAACGTATATTCCAACTCCGAGATGCTTGCTTCAACCTATAAATGGACTTCTGAAGTTTGCATACTTTAGTAGCATTCTTTGGATCGATAAAACCTTCAGGCTGTGTCATATACACATCCTTACTTAGGTTTCCATTAAGGAAAGCCATTTTGACATCCATTTGTCATATCTCATAGTCGAAATATACAGCAATAGCTAGAATGATCTACACAGATTTAAGCATCGCTACCGGTGAGAAGGTCTTATCGTAGTCAACCCTTTGAACTTGTCGAAACCCTTTTGCGACTAGTCGAGCTTTATGAATGTGAACATTTCCATCCATGTCAATCTTTTTCTTATAGATCCATTTGTACTCAATGGTTTTGACACCATCAAGTGGATCGACCAGGTTCCAAACCTGATTGTCTCTCATGGAGTCTATCTCGGATTTCATGGCTCTAAGCCATTTCTCAGAGTCTGCGTCCATCATCGCTTCCTCAAAAGTCTTAGGCTCATCATTATTCAACAATAATATGTCATGCCCATACCTTATAGGTAATTGACGTGGTCTTTTAGATCTACGTGGGGTGATGCCTCATCTATAGGTTCAACAATATTTTGTTCATCTTGTAGAGGTTCAGTGGGAGTTGAAACACTTTCAGATGCTTCCCGAATTTCTTCGAGTTGCACATTTCTCCTACTGACTCCTTTTGAAAGAAACTCTTTCTCTAAAAAGACACCATTTCTGGCAACAAAAACTTTGCCCACTTCTCGGTTGTAGAAGTAATATCCTTTGGTTTCCCTAGGATATCCTATAAAGGAGTATTTATCTGACTTGCGTGTGAGTTTATCAGATGTCAAACGTTTAACATAGACAATACATCCCCAAATCTTTAGAAAAGACAAACTAGAACTCTTCCCAGTCCACATCTCATATGGTGTCTTATCTACTGATTTAGATGCTACCCTATTTAAAGTGAAATGACAGTTTCTAGAGCGTAACCCTAAAAAGACAATGGCAGATCCAATTGGCTCATCTTCAACCGAACCATGTCCAACAAGGTCCGATTATGCCATTTAGACACCACATTCCATTGTGGTGTGCCCGGTGGTGTCAGTTGTGGAACATTTCCACATTGCTTCAAATGATTACCAAATTCATGGCTCAAAAATTCACCTCCATGATCAGATCGTAAAGATTTGATTGTCTTGACAAGTTGAAACTATACCTCACTTTGGAATTCCTTGAACTTTTCAAAGGATTCCGACTTGTGCCTCATTAAATAGATATATCCATATCTACTATAGTCATCGGTGAAAGTAATGAAGTACTGAAAACCATCTCTAGCTGTCATGCTTATTGGTCCACACACATCAGTATGTATGAGTGCCAACAAGTCGGACGCCCTCTCATTCTGACCAGTGAAATGTGTCTTGGTCATCTTTCCGAGTAGGCAAGATTCGCACGTTTCAAATGATTCCTAATCAAATGAGTTTAGAATTCCATCATCATGGAGCTTCTTCATACATTTCTTACTTATGTGACCCAAACGACAATGCCAAATGAAAGTGTAATTAATATCATTAGGCCAAAGCCTATTTGCATTAATATTATAGGCAGGCGCATCATCAAGATTTAAAATAAACAACTCGTTCAAAACAGGAGCATAGCCATAAAACATATCATTAAAAAATATAGAACAACCATTGTCCTCCATAATGAATTTATAGCCTTCTGCCATCAAACATGAGGCAGAGATAATGTTTCTACTCATGGTGTCGGACCCGGGATTAACACCCCAAATCCTCTGTGCATTTCTGAACTAGTTCCATGATCAGTAGCTAGTTCACACAGTAAACAGATCGGGTAACATCCGTAAATCGTAATACTTTATTAATAATCAACAGAGTTTATTACAAAAGAGGCTTACAAGCCAACAGTAAAGAACACAGCGGAAGACAAAGAAGTAGTGAAGTCCAGCTGATCTGCCACAGGCAATCGACTGGGGTAGCGGCCTAGTTGTCAAGATCCACACCAGCAGTGAAGTCCTTCTCCTCTGAAATCTGTTTGCATAAAGCAAGTATGAGCACAACTACCGTGCTCGCAAGTTACACCCGTAAAATAACAGAATGACATGCATACATGGATATCTCAAAGGGAGGCTTAATATGGTTATTCGCGCAAAAGCAATATTTGACGATTTAAATACAATACTAAGTTCAAAGGCTCAATTTTTGCAATAATTAAAATTGAGTTTTAACTAAAATAATAAAGCTAGTGTAGGCACCAACCTAACACTAACATAAACACGGGCACCAACCCGGGGTTTCAACCCATAACTTTTCTCATGAACACCCATCCATGTCAAAACCGTTTTACAAAATCATTTTGAAATCAAAACCAAAGTCTAATCCGTGAAAGGCTTTGCTCAGCATGTCCATGACCGTGGATACGACTATTCGAATAGATTGACACTCTGTAGAGGTTGTATGGCTTTACCCACATGACATGAATTCTCTAGTTTGTCTAGTATCCGTCGATACCACCGCTCACTACCTTAGGTAAGCAGTCTAGAGCACGTGTCAAGGCCTTTACAAAGCGCCATTCCACCGCAGTCTCCCCTCGCTAAGGTTTCGCTCCCTTTGGGCTACAACCCGTAGGATCTAAGCCCCCTCTTGCGCCAGGTGGGACTAACGTAGGTCATAACATGACTACCCACCGCATCTGAAGGGAATGACCACGATGGAACATTGTAAATTAGTTGGCCAGGTCCTGCCCATACAGGACATGTGGTAGTACGATTTTGGCTTAACAATTCGCAGCTCACAGACCGGTCCTTAATTGACTGGGTGACTTCCAAAACAAACCCTAGGCCTCAACCATTCGCTGCATTGAGCTCGTGCATAAACCTGCACCCACCAACTATCCATTTCGCCCAAGTCCAAACTAGTTTTCAATTTGATTTTATTTTCCAAAATCATTTGCAAAAACTTCCATGACAAACCAATGCCATAGAATTTTAAACAACTTTTGATTTTTGACTGAAAATTCCGCAAATCAAACATTTTTGGGACTAAGCATGGCTAAGCATCAATTTTTCCAAAGTGTTCTAGTTTATACTATTGCATGAACTAGATTTTCATCTAAGGTGACAAGGTATGAATATTTCAATATCAAGACTGGCAGTACAAAGGATTTAGGCATAACTACAAATTTAAAACGAGAATTTAAATTACTGTATAGAAATAAGCATGCAATAATAATTTAAAACAGAATTTAAATAATTTTAATTACTGGGCTCAATATGATCAAGGGTATAACTTGCCTTGCTTGATTAATCGATGTTCTCAAACGGCGTCGAAATCTATATGCGAAAATAAGCTAAATTCAAACAAAATTCAAATAAAGATTCAAAAGAACTCCAAATTAAATTATTTTGGTTTAGTTAGCTAGAGCTTGAATTTATAAATTTGAATCGATAAAATCGGAGTTCGTATGAAGGAGAACGAACCACGGGAAGTTTCAAAATTACATGAAATGATGAAATTGGATTTTCCTGAATTATTTTTCTAAAGAAAATCCGAATTAATGCGCAGGGTGACATCATCGGCGGGGAAAAACAATTTTCGACCGATTTATTTTTAAATCGAAAATGTGTGAGTCTATGACAGGTGGGCCCGCGGTCAATGGACCTGGTCCACGCTTGGTCAAAGGTTCATGGTGAACGCGGTCCACTAGAATAGTGCACGTGAGGGGATGGTGCGGGTGATGTGGCACACGTGGCGCCATGTCAGCGATGATTGTGCAGACACGGGGCTACCACGCGGCCTTTTGGCGCTGAGGTGGCGTACGGGTGGCGTTGAGGTGGGTGTCCACGTCAGCACAAGGCCGGCGGCGGCTCGGCGACCACCTCGCCGGCAATAGGGGCTCCGGCGAGGGGTGTGAGTGGTACCAAATGAGAGAGGAGGGCGTGGGGGTTAAGGTGCGTACCGGTGGGCACGACGGAAATGACGACGGCGAGCAAAACGGCGGCGGTGAGGATCGGCCTCCGGTGGCGCGGCGGCTCCGACGGTGTTCTGGCGAATCTAGCGCGCACACGGGGTAGGCGACGCGGTGGCGGTTCTGGCTATGCTGACGAGGGCGGCAGAGAGGCAAGGTCGGCGCTGGAGAAGAGGAGAGAAGAGAGCTCAGCAGCGTGGAGAAAAACTCTGATTATCGCCGATTGAGTGGGAGAGAGAGAGGGATCTTTGAGGGGTTTGGACGAGGAAGAGGTTGCGTACCCGGTGCTCCCTTTTATAGGGGCCTGGGAGGGCGAGGGGAGTAGATCGGTGGCGCGGTGATCTCGGCGGTGACAGCGCGATTCCGTTGATTCCGCACGGGGCAATTGAAGTGGATGGCCGGAAATGGGGCGGCGTGATGCAAGGTCGACTTTAATGCCCGCAACCGCGTGAGGAATGGAAGCGAGAATCACGGTGTTGATGGAGCTCTTCCGCGGGCGTTAATGGTGAACGTGTCCGGCTTGGCTTCGTGGAGAAGAAAGTGATGAAGAAAAGATAGGCGGGCCCACGCGACAGCGATGGAAGGAGCGGGGTGTGGCTGGCCATTGGATTTCGATCCAATGGTCCAGATTGCTAGCTACAGGAGCGAGCGAAAAACGGGCCATGCGGCCGTGTGGAAAAGGGCCGGGGCGCAGAGAAATAGGGTTGGGCCGGAGAGGATTTGGCCCAAAACCTTTATCTGGAATTTTAATTGATTTAGCTATTAAAATAATTCAATTAAATCATTTAGGCTTTAGAAATTAGCAAATAAAATCCAAAAATTATGGAAAATTTCACAGAAATTACCTTACTTATTTTGGACTTAATAAAATTATTTCCAACTTAAAGTTGGCTTTTAATTTTGCAAATAAATTATTTTGGCTTTAAAATAATTAGGAAATAACTTTTAAAATTTCGAAAATTCTAGAAATTAATTAATTTTTATTTTTAATTTACATCCAATAAAACTTCAAAGACTTCAAATAATTTTATTTTTTACTTTTAAAACTTCAGAAATTCCAATAAAGCAATAAAACACTTTCAAATTTCGTAAAATCCAATAAAATAATAACTTTATTAATTTTTAAATTGGTAACAAAGACTTTGGGATGTTACACATGGTTGGAACAAAATAACAATTATTCAATTCCATAATAAATTCTGAGGGGAAAAGTAATGGCAAAGTCTCGACAGCTAATGCAGCAACTCTTGCTTTATTCCCGACGCAAATATCCATCTCGCCTCTTGCAACTCTCCTAATCCTTGTCAGACTCTGCATCGAATTGCAAATATGAGCAACCGATCCGTATCAACACGCAAGAGTTAACGTAAGAATCGAGAAGAAAACATCTATAACATTAATACCTGAAGTGGAAGGTTTAGTCCCACCATTCGTTTTCAGATCAACCAGGTATTTCTTGCAGTTCCTTTTCCAATGGCCTAGCTCTTTGCAATAAAAGCATTCATTCTCTTGAGTCGGGCCAGACTTAGTCTTGGGCTTAGGCTTGTTAGTTTTGATCTCATCCAAAACTTTAGTCTTGCCCTTACCTTTAACCCAAGTCTTAGCCTTCTTCTTGAAGCTTGTACTCTTTTGCACCATCATCACATGACTGTTGCTTTTCTTAATGCTATCCTCTGTAGTCTTAAGCATCATATGTAGCTCGGTGAAATTCTTGTCTATGCCATTCATATTGAAGTTCAGAATGAACTGCCCATAGCTTGCAGGAAGCGAAGCAAGAATCAAATCAGTAGCCAACTCTTGACTAAGTGGAAAACCAAGTTTTTCCAAGCTTTGTGTGTAACCAACCATCTTGATCATGTACATGTGAGCTCATCGGACTACCCTCAGCTAGCTTACTCCCAAATAATTTCTTTGAGATCTCATATATCTCAGTTCTTGCTTGTGTCTCAAACATGCCTTTGAGCGTCACGATCATATCGTAGGCCTCAATGTTCTCAAAGTGTTTCTGAAGGTCTGAGTTCATGGCAGCAAGCATGAGACAGCTAACATCAAGGAACTCATCACATGCATTTTTATAAGCGGTTTTAAGAGTAGCAGCAGCATTTTCAGTAGGCACATCTGGAATTGATTCCTCTAAAACATGTTCCTTTTTATCTTGCCTAAGAACAATTCTTAGGTTGCAGGACCAATCCGTAAAATTTGTTCCATTCAGTTTTTCCTTATCATGTATCGAACGTAAAGCAAAACTGGAGGTAGGTACAACAGTTGGTGCCATGATATACAATATAAAATATGCAAAACTAAGACATATGTTCAAGAAAAGTAACTTCTATTAAACAATTTAATAAAGATACTCCCACTAAATACCATGTCCCTCTTATGACATTTAGTGATTCAAGACCCACAACCAGTTAATCTACTAGTGAGCTTTGGCATCACTACTAGAAGATTAGTGAATTTGGTAAGCAACCCTTTGCTAATCATATCTCTATATAACTCTTGTTGTTGGGCAGCATCCCTATGCTCCGGCACCCAACCCTATGCCTCAAGGTCCATAACCGTTATGATGACCTTGTCAAGTCAAACCAATGCTATGCGTGTAAGTATCCGACACAAACTCATCTAGTCAAGGAATATTAATGGCAGTCTGCTTTAGCAAGACCTACCATTAAGGGGAAATTGGCTACAGGGCACTGCAAATATGGGTCATTTGCCAACGGATATCCAAAAAACGTGGTGCCGCCAGAAGACACTGTAAAAAGATGTAATTTTGTCGTAGGACACTGAGCACACTATTATATCATTTTCGGGCCAGCGGGAGAGAGAAAATTTCAAAAAAGACAAGGGTGTCCCTCGCTCGCTTGCCTTCAGCACATCTCACACATCCAGCTCTCGCCCACGACCAGCAGAAAAGGAGCGTTCTTGCGGAGGTGTTGCGGGCCGTCAAGGCGCAGGTGACTCTGATGATCAGGTCGTGCTCCGTCGACCGCCGTGTCAAGTTCGGCGTCAAGAACAAGAGCTCATGGCTGCCGCTGCGCGGCGGCCGCAAGGAGGCGGCGGCGGCGCCGAGGGAGATGGAGACATCGTCGGAGGACTACACTTGCATCATCTCCTATGGGCCGAACCCGAGGATGGTGCACATCTTCGGCGACCATGTCGTGGAGGGCGGCTGCGGTGGCGAGCGACCGGGAGAGCTCGCCGTGGCCGATAAATTTGCCGGCGCGTGGTGCTAGAGGTTTCTTGAGCTTGTGATGCTTTCATAGCTTGATGATGCGTAGGTATAGCTACTATATGAAGACCCCCTCCCCACCATTCTTCTTCATCGACCAAATGCAAGAGCCAGAACTCCCATTTTTGCCCAGTGCGCCGCCGTCACCAAGCCGGCCCTCCAGTGAGATTTCCCCCTGGCCAACCGTGTCAACCCGTGTCTCCCTTGGCCCTCAACCTCTTCCCCCTCTCCATTCGTCCATATGCACACCGACAAGAACCGCCGTCGTGGCCTTCTCTTATCTATCGCCGGTCGCCGATGCCCCACCACCACGACCGCCATCAAGCCGCCCCGACCAAACTGCCGGCTTCCCCATCCTCAGGCACAGTCCATGCGCCCACCATCTCCCTCCGAGAGACACCCTACCGCCGGCGCCGCATGTGCCCGTGGCGCCACCGCCGCGCCCCAACGCTAACTCACCACTCCGACGAGCTCCTTCCGCGGTCGCCACTGTCACCATGTGCCCCAAGAACCAAGGAAGCTTCCCCCCTAGCCGAAATGTCTTCAGTCCACCGACATCGCCGTATTTGGCCTTCCCCTTCGCCTTCGGCCGGCACTTCCCCCGCCGCCATTCATTGCCCTCCGACCACCCCCTGCCCTCCCTCTTGTCCCATTGAGCTCCCCATCCCATGTTCTAGCCCATGCCTCCTCCCTTTTCCTCTCCGTGCCGCCCCACCGCCAGCTTGCCGCGCGCTCATGGCACCACCGTTGCCACTAGCTCCTCCGCCACCGCACCGGGTCTCCTCCTCCGCCGCTGTCGCCTCCCCTAGGGCCGCCACCCTCTAGGCGACCCATTCCAGCCCTTGCCCAGTGCCGCCAAGCTTCCCTTCACCAGCGGTGGAGCCCTAGGCCGCAAGTCACCGAGGCCTCCTCTACTTGTCTGAGCTTAATTAACTGAATCTTGGTCTTAAGGATTAATGATGGCTTAACTGCTGATTTAATATTGCCTTGACCCAATGTTATGTGGGACCGAGGTGAAGTAATGCAATGAATTAATTCTTGTTTATCTGTGTGTATCAATGACAAGTGGGCACGAGTGCTAAATGCACAGTCCAAGCCCACATGGACCCATGAACCAGCACCTGTGGCCGTGAGCGTCCCTATGCATTGAGGGTAAAATGGACTTTTCACTGCCTTTCTCTCTCCTCTTCAGTTCGAAAATAATATTTTAATGGGGTCAGTGTCTAACAGCAAAATACCACAGAATGTTAGTGTCTTCTGGCTGCACCATGTTTTTTGGATGTCCATTGGCAAATGACGCATATTTGTTGTACCCTGTAGCCAATTTCCCCTACCATTAAAATACATGACTTTGGATGGTGCAGCTAATTGGGAGGGCTTCAATTTAACTTAATATTATGTGAGGGAATTTTACTTCTGACATGTTAAAAGCATCTAATAATAAAACATGACTAAATAGCACAACAGGAATAAACACAAACATTCACAGATAATCATATTAAACTGTGAAATAGTATGGCCCTTAATATGACGATCTCCATCACCATACTTCCCGTCCTCTGACCACCATTCTTGAAGTATCCGACTGCATTCATCTACTAAGCAATTACTCCTAAGAGCTAGTAATGAATTACATATATAGGATACTATTGAGCATCACATGTCGGTACGCAGACCATTATACAAAAATATGTAGCTCGATGGCTATCTCACAACATGACACACAGGTCATGAAAATCCATACATGCAACACATACAAAATGGGCCATACTATTCACATCAATCCCTGCAAAAACGAGTTATGCATAGAATCCAATTCTATTAGGCGACATGAACACATACTATCTTATTCACGTAACCGAGCCTTGGAAATCATCGGAAAAATCATATTAACCCTATTCTGAACCAATCCGATCATTGCCTTGATACGACCACACACTGTGGCATACTTCGATGGCGGAATTCGGACCGATAGGAGTGTTATGCAGTGTGGTCATGAATAAGCGTAATAAACTATCTGGTCCTTTTAGCTCATACCTCCTCGTAGACCCATCCACTACCACCGAAAACCGATCGATCTTATCGACCAGGGCTTAGATCGTTCCATCTACTTGAACCGATCTAGATTACCAGACCCGACCAGTAATAGATCCAATCTAGTACTACCACATATCAAGTATATGTGACCGATCCAGATCAAAAACTATGCAGGATGGCTCTGATACCACTGTAGGGATACGGGTAGGTTACGCTAGCTAACAATTCAAAAATTCTACCACGTAAACCAGGAAGTCATGCAAGTAGATCACAGATCGTTACCACTAGACGCTCAGTGCAGTGGAAGAAGAGTTGGAGAAGCCTAATCCAATGTAGAGCACGTCGATGAAGTGGTCGTAGTCGATCGTCCAATGTCGAGCATGCCGATGATGTCGATCGTCTCCTCCAGCAACATCTGCAGTTCCTTGTGAAGATCGCGGATCATCTTTAAGCACAACAACAACCGCAGTAGCACCTCTACGGTATCCACACGTCCAGGGAAGGAACACCGTTCACCGGTGTGCTAGCACCAATTCGCACAGCTCTCGGGAAGATGGCGGCTAGGACTTCGGTAGAGCAACTCACGTCAACTCCTCTTTTTCCAACAGCATGCATCTCCTTATATAGTGCCCATGATGGATCCTATCTGAACATGTTTTGTTCCAACCCGTTAAGTGTGTGACCCTGTAGGTTCATGCGTAATCGGTTGTGACTCATAAACCCTTTTCGACCATGAGTAGTTAGCGGTTCCTAGCAGGGCATAACGATTCCCGAATACACACAAATTATATCAGACGAACCTTAATGCAATATGATCTACGACCAGGTCCATATCACTAACGACCAGCTTGTATCTCTATACGACTAGTTCATATTTGGTCTCGACCAATTCGTAACTCCTTACGACTAGGTTTCGACCACTTAGTGACCACATTTGACCAGCCTACGACCAGCTCGTATCTCCATACGACTAGTCTGTATCTGATCGAACTGAAAGACCTTCTCGTGTATTCTCCCTTTGCCTCACGATATCTGGTTGAACTCCAAGTGAGATGTTGTGTCATCCATGGACTGTTCAATACTTTCTCGATCGAGTGTCGGATAACTTCACGTGGTTGAACACTTCGACCACTAGTGGCATGGCCATGCACTTACTTTATTCGACCACAACGAGGGGCCCAGAGACATCTCTCCTGTTATGTTAGGAGGGGCAGTTCCTATATCCGACCAGTAATATTCCTCCGCATGTTTCACAACATACCTACAAAAAGGCTAATACTGGACGCCTCATCACAGACGGTTGACCAAAACCATCTGTATTACATGCAATCACAGACGGTTTTGGTTTAGAGACCGCTCGTATTCTTAACGCTTAAAAACCGTCTATGAAGAGGTAATATCACAGACGGTTCATAGCTAAAACCGTCAGGAATTATCCTGCAGCGGTTATTGTTAATAATCGCTGCGTGATAATTCTACATATCACAGACGGTTTTCAACAAAGAACCGTCTGTGAAACATCACAGACGGTTCTTAACAATAACCGTTTGTGATAATACCGCTACATCTCCCAGTTGAAGCCCGACAAGTTTCTTCGTTGCCGATGCGCGCGTCTCTTCGTCGCATCTGCTTCGGCTCCCCCGATGCGTCTCTTCATCTCACGCTCCGAATTTATTCCTTGTTTTATAAAAATGATCATCCCGCCATCGAAAATGATCATCCCCACATATAGATGATCTAGTACTTATATAAAAAACAGAAATGGATGCATCTTCTATTTCCTTGTCGCTAGCATTGATGGCCTACCTGGCCACACTGTACGAGCACCCCTCTCGCTGTACGTTGAACTGTGCTGCGAAAGAACACTATTTCAATAGTGTCTTCACTCCTCTGTCCGAGAATTTGCCGGAGCAGGTGACGGCCACTTTCCGCCGTCTTGGCATCCTCCTTCGCCGCATCTTCCGGGTGATCTCTCACTTTCGGCGAGTTTACTGCGTCATCGACGTGGTCCTCTAAAATGACGTTGCACGTCTCCAGGAGGCTTGCCGTCACTTGGACTGCTTAATCAAGGCGACAGGCGACCAAGTCGACCAGGCCGAGACCCCTTAAGCAAGGGAACAGAGCCTGTGGGCTCAATTCTTCTTGGTTCAACAAATCAGGGGTCTTGGGAGACACTCGAGCAATGGCGTCGTGTGTGGGCGTATTTCGAGCTTCGTTCGCTCTGGCCGTCCTCCCCGATGCCGCCACCTACGAAGTATTGAAGACGGAGATAGCAGCCTACCTCCGCCACTAGAAAAACTTTGTTATATGTTGAAAATTCCAAAATGTAAAAAAAAATCTAGTTTGGAGGTGAAGTTACAATATTAATTATATGTTGAATTATTTCTCTCTCTCTCTCTCTCTATATATATATATATAGTTAAAGCAAATTTTCAATAGTATTTAAATGACAAAATTGACATATAAACATGTAATTTCTTCATGTCATGTAAGTGTATATACAAGATAAATATACTTGAGAAAAACCATTTCACGACGGTTCCATAATGGAACCATCCGTGATATGGGACCACTACTACAAAAGGCTATCTTCGGGCGCCTCATCACGAGACGGTTGGCCGAAACCGTCGGTATTACATTCAATCACGAGCGGTTTTGGTTTAGAGGCGCTCGTAGGCTTCGGCTAACGCTTAAAAACCGCTCGTGAAGAGGCGATATCACGAGCGGTTCATGTTGAATACCGTCAGGAAGTATCACGAGCGGTTCTTGTTCGTAACCGCTCGTGATATTAATCAATATCACGAGCGGTTTTAAACACAACCGTCAGGAAGTATCACGAGCGGTTACAACAAGAACCGCTCGTGATATTAATTATATCACTGACGGTTCTTAACAATAACCGCTCGTGATAATATCGCCCAGCGTGAGTTTCTTCATCGCCGTCGCGCTCGTTCGCCGCCAATCCGCCCGGCTCCCGATCGTCTCTTCATCGCATCGATCCGCTTCGGCTCCCCGATGCGTCTCTTCGTCTCACGCTCCGAATTTATTCCTTGTTTTA
Organism: Phyllostachys edulis; assembly: GCA_036346405.1. NCBI lineage: Eukaryota > Viridiplantae > Streptophyta > Magnoliopsida > Poales > Poaceae > Phyllostachys > Phyllostachys edulis. Next base: position 60,564,504 of record CM070548.1, read on the forward strand.
TAAAAAGGATCATCCGCCATCCAAGATGATCATCCCCACATACTTATAAAAAAACAGAAATGGCTGCCTCTTCCTTGTCGCCGGCACTGATGGCCTTCCGGCCGCCTTTGTCAGCGCCTCTCTCGGTGTCGTTGAACTGCGTCTTTGCGGAAGAACACTGTTTGATCAACAGTGTCTTCACTCCTCTGCCCGCGCAGAATTTGCCGGAGCAGGTGACGGCCACCTTCCGCCGTCTTGACATCCTCCTCCGCCGTGTCTTCCGGGTGATCTCCCACTTTCGGCGAGTTTACCGCGTCATCGACATAGTCCTCCAAAACGACGTTGCACGTCTCTAGGAGGCTTGCCGTCACTTGGACTGTGAAATCGAGGCGGCAGGCGACCGAGTCGACCAGGCCGAGACCCCTCAAGCAAGGGAAGAGAGCCTATGGGCTCAATTCTTCTTAGTTCAACGATCTGAGGTCTTGGGAGACACTTTCGAGCAATGGCGTCAGCGGGTGGGCGCATTTCAAGCTTCGTTCGTGATGATCGAGAACCGTCCGATGCCGACACCGCCGCTTATGAAGTATTGCGAGATGGAGATAGCGACCTACCTTTGCCACTAGAAAAACCTTGTTTAATTATAGGTTTACGCTTTTTAATATAAACATGTAATTTCTTCATGTCATGTAATTGTATATATATACTTGAGAAAAACCATTTCACGAGCGGTTCCATTATGGAACCGCTGCGTGATATAGGATATATCACAGACGGTTCTATAATAGAACCGTCGTGATATGTCCCATATCACGACGGCTCTATTATGGAACCGCTCGTGATATGTCTATATCACGACGGCTCTATTATGGAACCGTCGTGATAATTATCACCGACGGTTCCATAATAGAACCGCTCGATAAGTCTCTTTATAAGTAGGAGCTAGCCCGGCTTGCCGCTAGGGTTTGCGCTCTAACTCGCCACTCACTCCCCGGTGCCTTACTCTCGTCCGTTCCTCTCGCGCCGCCGGCGCCGCCATTCTTCCGTTGCCGACGGTTGGCATACTCTGGTGACACCGCAAAAGTCACCATTACGCTAGGGTTTGCGCCGCCCTAACTCCGTTCCTCCCCACCTCGACGCCGCTAAACCTCAAATCACCGACGCCTTGCGACCCCGTTATGCCTGCTAGGGCTCCTGGCCGGCTTTGCTTTCCCCATCCTCCCTCTATTCTCCTCTAGATCTGTTAGCTTAATGTCTTTTGTTGAGTTTGATTTTTATGCATGAACCTTAAGTTGTGTCCGATGTTTGTGTGATTTATGCAAGGTAAAGGAAATGGATGAGGGTTGTGCTGGTGGTGGGGTCGCCACCGTGGTTGCGTTGTACTAAGGTCCCTCTCTGTCTCTACCCCCTTGCTCTGTGATGAAAATGGCTAGCTAGTGCTCTGCGATGGATGCCGAGGGCTACTACTTGTGTGGTGGGTTTGGACACCCTTGGTCTTGTTCTCTTGCTGATGAACTGCTCAATGATGTTAATAGTCTTATGCTGAAATTGAATTGATAATTAGTTCATATTAATAGTCCTCTTGCTCTGTGATGTAATGATGTAAATAGTCTTATGCTGAAATTGAATTGATAATTAGTTCATATTAATAGTCCTCTTCTTTGTGTGATGTAATGATGTCAATAGTCTTATGCTGAAATTGAATTGATAATTAGTTCATATTAATAGTCCCTTGCTCGTGATGTAATGATGTAAATAGTCCTATGCTGAAATTGAATTGATAATTAGTTCATATTAATAGTCCTCTTGCTGTGTGATGTAATGATGTCAATAGTCTTATGCTGAAATTGAATTGATAATTAGTTCATATTAATAGTCCCCTTGCTCTGTGATGTATGCTGAAATTGAATTGATAATTAGTTCATATTAATAGTCCCCTTGTTCATGCCGGTCAAGTTCTCCTACCTCTTGCGTACCAGGTACGTCCTACCATTCCATTCATAATCTCTTCTCTATAAAGTCTCCAAGCAGTGGCTGCTTGTGCCATTAAAACCGGCATCATATATATATTATATATATATTATTAAGTGATCTCGACCACTTTAGGAAGTTAGTCCACATGACATGAGAAGAATGAGGCGGTATCCACGGGCAATCTTATTGAGCCCTTGTAAGTTTAAAAAGTATGGATGCAAAGAGGCGGTCGGACATCCAATTACAGATTGGGCGTCGCTATGTTGAAAAGTGGCGTTGATCTTAACTTCTCCGTGGGAAGTGGCATCATGTATTAGCAACCAACAATTCTTGAGCATGTAATTGTCTTTAAAGCCAACAAGAACACCAAGCAACAAGTTGAGAATTCTTTTGAAATATGAGAATGGTTGCTTAGTGTTCTTGTTGGGTTTAAAGACGATTACATACTCAAGAATGGATAGTTACTAATACATGATGCCACTTCCCAGTCGGAGTACCTGCGCATCAACGACACTTTCTGAACATATCGACGTCCAATCCAGGTAATTGGATGTCCGAACGCTCTCCTTGCATCCATACTTTTTATACTTGCAAGGGCTCAATGAGGTTGCCCGTGGCTACTGTCTCATCCTTCTCATGCTGCGTGGACGATCCCCCCAAAGTGGCTGAGAGACTACGAACAATATATATGTAATATATATATATGATGCCGGATTTAATGGTACAAGCACCACCGCTGGGCCTTTATAGAGAAAAGTCATCACGACGGTTCCAAGCAAACCGCTCATGATATGTGCTTATCACGAGGCGGTTTGTGGCTGAAACCGCTGCGTGATATGTGCTATCACAGACGGTTTGTGGATGAAACCGTCGTGATATGTGCTTATCACAGACGGTTTGAACCACAAACCGCTGCAGTGAGAAACATCACAGAGCGGTTCAAAACCGTGCATGATGACCTCATGTCATCATCGACCCATAAACTCGAGGCGGCTCACGAAATAAATGCATGATGATGTTTTTGAACCGTCTGTGAAAGCCTTTTCTGTAGTAGTGTGTCACAATAGGTGGCGACGGTGATGGGGTCGGGTGGCGGTGTCGAGGTGGGGAGGGGAACGGACGAGAGTAAGTGCGCTAGGGAGTGACCCAATTACGAGTAGCGATTGACAACCCCTAAGAGTGCTATTACATATGTTGAAAACTATGCTGATCTCAGGTCTAAGGATTATACATCATCATTGCTTGAGACCAACTAATGATACATAGAATCATAACAATCTCAATAGTGTCTCAAGGTGGGTCTTATCCAACACCATGTTCTCTAATATGTGTCCATATTATTGGTTTGATATCTCCATATCCATGACCTGTGAAACATAGTCATCAACCAATACATATGCTAGTATATTCATATGTGTTCTCATATGTTTTCGACCAGGGAACGTTTAAGAATAATCATCGCGGAAATATAGAGTTTCACAATCAAATCACATACTTGATAATAAATATTAACAATATTATTCTAGGAATCACATATTATCCAATGTTATGAACATAACGAAATACAATTATCTCTATGATTGCCTCTAGGGCATATTTCCAACAGTGTCGACTCTAGAATCTATGCTGGTAATTGTGCTTTTTTTCTAGATGGGATCAGATCTGTGTCCTGTTTGCTGAAATCAGTAGTTCTATAGTTGTTTCTATTGTGACACACTCCAACTGAATGAGCATTGCTGACTTCCCATTCTGTTGATGTTTTTTGGAAGTTTGTAAGCTTGTACTCTTCAAATTGTGCCTTCCATTCAGCTTGGAGTAGCATTGTTGTCCCAAAAACCGAAGACGAATAGCCGATCTCAAAAACCAACACTCGGCAGAAGTTCACATAGATGTTTTCACGTGATGCTCAACGAATGAGCACACATGCACACGTACTTGAGGCAAACACTACTACAGGAAGCCACATCATAGACGGTTCGGAACCGTCATCATAGACGGTTTCCGAACCGTCTATGTTTGTTGGTCTGTGATAACAGGCCATTATCACAAACGGTAAAAAACCAACTGTGATACGCAATATCACAGACGGTTTTACTAAAAACCGTCAGTGAAGGATATCCGCACGCGGTTGGGACTAGAAACCGTCTGTGATATGGGAATATCACAGATGGTTCTAAAGAAAAACCGTTTGTGATTTGTGAATATCACAGACGGCTTTTTTTGAGAACCGTCTGTGATATGGGAATATCACAGACGGTTTGTTTTTATAACGATGCAGGATATTTAAATATCACGAGCGGTTTTTAGTAGAAACCGCTCGTGATACTACCTTCCTGACGGTTTTAACAAAAACCGTCGTGATAGCTCAAATCACGACCACAATTTTCTTTGTTTTTCGGCTAACCTCGGGAATTGCTAGCCATACCCTCTGAAAACAAGCATGCACAAGAACAGATTCAAGCATGCACAAAAGCAGATTCATTAGAGATAATCAATTGTTTACCACTCAAAGTGATCATTACTCAAAATAAATTACAAAAGATCGCATTTGTTCAAGTATTGTCGCTATAGTTACAACCGGATTACAATTGTTTACATTGAGAGGTGTCAGCAGTGATGCTCTCGGTTGGCGGCACGAGTGAACTCTCCATTGTCGTTAATGATTTACGTGTTGATAAAGGTCTGAGCTTCCTCGAATGTCCTTGATCTCTTCCGCAACGAATGAATCACATTGTAAATCCAAGACACATCGCTACCAAGAGTAAAGTGGTAAGCTATATATATTTAAATTTATAATTAGGAAATAATTATTTGAGATTGACAAACCTCGGGATCCTTCTTCCTAGCTCTAAGGATTAGTCGCATATGATAGCGCACGTAGATTGCACATAACTCATCATCTTTTTCTTTGGCGACCGCAAAAATAGAATTACATATATAGGTATAGTCGGTTCGAGACGCGTTATTATGAAGTATGATATAGGATTATCGTGTTGTAGCGCTGCATCGGAAAATCCATCCCTGTGTGTTAGTTAGGCGCTCTTTCCATTGTATATTCCTTTGTTGGCAACATAATTGATGAGCGACCTACATGATTGAAAAAGTTATCATCGGCCATTTCAAGCGAATGAAGATTACAATAGAGTTATGTAAGGAGGAAATGAGCATACCTCTCGAGTATTCCTCTTAGAATCTTTGAAGTCGTGCTTGTTGCGGTTTAGGGAATCAAGGTATATCACATGGTTCCTCTTGGGTATAATAACTAAAAGGATCGATGGTACCTACTCATGTATGTCGCTATAGTCATTAAACCTAAGTTAGTGCTTGCAGTATAAAGTACAAATGAAATTTGCATAGTAAGTAGTGACACTTACCCCACGGTTGTAGGGCACCACTATGTACTTCATGTTTGTCCGACGAAGCAATGACCTCGTTATGTATTTCTCGATGAAGGGCGAGTCTTCTTGGATGGTTTGCAACGATACCACATGTGGGTCGAGAAACCCACCGGTTCTTTCCATTCCGGACATTTTTCACATGTATCTATACATAAGCAATGAGTTGTGATATTTATCGGTATTACATGAATGTAGAACTTGATTATGCGCACTTACGATGTCCAACATCGTAGAAGCGAGGCGTCGAGGCCAGCGAGGTTGAATAGTTCATATAAGTCGTTGAAGCCCACGACAAGTATTACTCCATCTGTTTAATTAGGGAGGAGCCACGAGTTGGAGAGAGCTAGGGCAGGAAGTGTGGCACCGGGAGGAGCAGCAGAGATCTAAGTGGAGCCGCCAGCGGGTGGTTTTGCTCTCCAGCGGTAGGCGATGGCATTAGCGGCAGCGGCGGCCTTAGATGAACCTGCAGCGATGGCGGCGATGAACCAGCGGCAATGCGGCAGAAGGATGTGTCGGGCTCAATTTATATGGAGTGGGGATATCACAGACGGTTCTGATTAAGAACCGTATGTGATAGCTCAATATCACAGACGGTTCTCATTCAGCACCGTCTGTGTACTATCACAGACGATTCTTATTAAGAACCGCTCGTGATAATCCGCCAATCACGAGCGGTTTGTTAATAGTACCGCTCAGCGATAGTACACGACGGTTGTAAAATAAAACCGTCTGTGATTAGCGGGATTATCACAGACGGTTTGTGAATAGAACCATCTGTGATAATTCACAGACGGTTCTATTAACAAACCATCTGTGATATATGACTATCACAGACGGTTCTAAAAAATACCGTCTGTGATAGGCTTCCCGCGCCACCCGCAGGTCCGGACAGACCCAACACAGACGGTTCCAAAGGAACCGTCTGTGATGGGGCGTCTACTATAGCCTGTTTTGTAGTAGTGAAAACTAGAAGATGTCCTCACGTGATTCAACATATGAACACGCTTCACGCTGGAAAACTCTCGGTCTCGCTGGAAGCAATACACGCTAGAGGCAAGAAACGACAGGGAGATTTTTTTGGTGCTACCTGTGAACTCACGTGGCAGCGTTTTCTGGTTTTTTTTCTTTCCTCTATTGCTTCAATCAAACTTATATGATTACACGTCCTTTTAAAGACTACGTAACTTGCTAACTAAGCCAAAAACTAAACATGAAAAGCCTAACAAAGGAAACAAACTAATTTTGATCTAATGCTGATTCCATCAGATCCTAAAGCCCTATTACTTGGCAAGTCTAGATTAATTTCCAACAATCTCCCCCTAATCTAGACTTGCCTTACTCCGCATCTAAAAGGCCGATCTTCTGACACATCTTCAAGTTGTTCTGCCTTCCTCTTCTTGCCACAGGATCGACTACACGTACATGGACCTGAGTGGAGCCCACACATCTTTGTCGATCTTCTCCTCGGCGAGACACGGAGATAGCCACCAATGCTATCTTGTCCCGCTGGTTTGTTGATGACACGGCATCGTACCACCATAGCCTTGTTGCAGCCTCACGCATCGCCGTTGTCGTAGCGGCCTCGCACTGCTAGTTTCTCGCAATGGCATCACACCGCCACTTCCACGAACATGGCCTCACACCATGGTTCATGGCCTTCACCGCGAGTGTGCCATCACAGCATCCTCTCGCTGCCACATCTTCACCACCAGTGACACAACTTGCTGGTGACTCGCCACTTTTCCTCCGCCCGTGACGCAGCTCGACGGTGACGGAGATTCGAGCCTCGACACATGAGGCATAAACTTGATCATGGGTGAGCATGGGAAATGCAGCCACACCATGGAACTCTCCTTCGTCGGTGCTCCTGATGTCGTCGCGTCGACGTTTAGTTTGCTGCCTCCACTACCTCGATGATCACACACACACACACACTAAGCTCTGATACCAATTGTTGGCCTAAAAACCTAAGAAGAACAGTTGATCTCAAAAACCAACACTCGGTAGAAGTTCACGTAGATGTTTTCTTGTGATGCTCAACGGATGAGCACACATGCACACGTACTTGAGGCAAAACTAGAAGATGTCCTCACGTGATTCAACGTATGAACACACTTCACGCTGGAAAACTCTCAGTGTCGCCGGAAGCAATACACGCTGGAGGCAAGAAATGACAAGAAGTTTTTTTGGTGCTGCCTATGAACTCACGAGGCAACGTTTTCTAGTTTTTCTTTTCTCTATTACTTCAATCAAACTTATATGATTACACGTCCTTTTAAATACTATGCAACTTGGTAACCAAGCCAAAAACTAGACATGAAAAGCCTAACAAAGGAAACAAACTAATTTTGATCTGATACTGATTCCATCAGATCCTAATGCCCTATTACTTGGCAAGTCTAGATTAATGTCCAACAAGCATTTTATAACTCCATCGAAGGCATATCCTTGTGTTGAGGCTTGAGTTATGAAGCTATGTTAATACAAATGTTATTTGCTGTTTATATACAAAAGAAAATTCAGAATAGGCCAACTCACATTTTTAGCACATCAATGGTCAAACAACGCAAATGTTTATGAATTTTACGATTTTTTTAATTTTCTGAATTTTTTTTAAGGCCGAGATTTTTATCCCTGTTGTTCCCAAACAGCAACAGGGATTTTATTCTCGGGTGGGAATATTTCCTCTTAGGGTTGAGGGGGATTCCATGTGCCCTCAAAATCCCCCTTAGGGATTTTCTTCCCTGGAATTTTGCCCCCTACCATCCAAACAAGCCCTTAGTGTTCGGTAACCAGAGTGTAAGTCAGGTCAGTCTTGTGCCTCATATGTGCTGGACCAACCCAGGCTTCATCCAAAAATCATGAAATGGCCACACTGAATTTCTAGATATTCTATTTTTTTTGTACTTTAAAGTACTTAGTCATTCAGATATAAATTTATACTCTATAAAAAGAATCTGAAAATGTATCAAATGTGATGTAGTCTTCAGAATTACTTTAGTAAGTTCATATGAGCTGCTAGAAAAAGGCTTTTCATTGGGTGAGCTCTCAGGTTGGGTTACATGGGATCAGACGATCACAGTTAGACATTTAGGCAAGTCTACTATGGGCTAATGGAGAGTACATTGGAATAAAAATAGTTTTTTCTATTTGATGTTGTTTTCGTGGAATTTCTTCTAATCTGATTATCCTTTTAAGGCTGCATTGGAGGCTCCAAGGGTGCTCAATCTCAACGATTCTGAATATTTCACTGCACCGTATGGTTGGTCTCTGTATTAGATCAACTATCACATATAATGACCTTATCTCTCTCTAACTAACATTCATATTGTTTAACCAAGAGAAAATGTTATATTCAGATTTGATGGTGGCATACTATAGTTCTGCCGTGCTATTTGAAAAGCAAGTATAAGCCAAATAGAATTTATGTTAATGCTAAGGTACACCATTTTGTTCTTTTGTTTTCTTTTTTCATTAGCAATCTCCATGTGAACTAAATGGGTGGTAAGTACGGATTGTGCATTTTATTTTATGCTTCACAGTTTTTTTGTACTTGTTTTGATTGGTTAATTGTGGTCTTGTAGGTTGCTTTCTGCATTCACAGTATTGCCTATCAGGGTAGATTTGCTAGACAGGACTTTGAACTTCTCAATCTACCTGAAAGTTTCTTGCCTTCATTTGATTTTATTGTTGGGTATGAGCCTTCATTTTCTATTGCTTCATTATATATTAGGTATGTTTTACTAGCTTCTTTGACATTGGTATGCATGCTAACGTGTGCAGGTATGATAAGCCTGTAGCAGGGAGAAAGATAAATTGTATGAAGACAGGGATCATTGAGTGTGATCTGGTCCTTACAGTTAGTCCACAATATGTCAAAGAACTCACTGCTGGTCTAGATAAAGGTGTTGAGTTGGATGGCTTCCTTCGCACAAAGTCCCTTGAAACTAGAATTGTAAATGGCATGGATGTTTATGTATGGAATCCAGCAACAGATAAGTACATCAGTGTGAAATACGATGCAACAACGGTAAGGTCTCATTGAGAGATTGCCCCTTTCTTACCATTTATAGATATTTTAGTACTTAAAGAGGTGATTGATCCCCTCTCTTACCATTTATAGATATTTTAGTACTTAAAGAGGTAATTGATCATGTAACAGAAGCAAGGGCTCTCAATAAAGAAAGGCTTCAAGCTGAAGTTGGATTGGCCGTGGACTCAAGCATCCCTATTCTAGTTTTCATTGGCCGTCTTGAAGAACAGAAAGGGTTAGACATACTAATTGCAGCCATTCCAGAGTTCGTGGAGGAAAATGTTCAGATAATTGTTCCTGTAATTCTAATGCACTAAAATGACATGATACATGCTGATTTTTGCTGAGCTAAATTTGTTTTTTATTTCCCTCAGGGTACAGGGAAGAAGAAAAATGGAGGAGGAACTTATGCTATTAGAAGCGAAATATCCAAACAACGCTAGAGACATAGCAAAATTCAATGTTCAGTATGGTGCTTCCTTGCAGCGAACCTTGTCCAGTATGGTGCTACCACATAGCTTCTATCTTGCTTCTACCCTAGATGGCTATCTTGTCCAGTATGATGCTACCATATAGCTTCTATTTTGCTTCTACCCCAGACGGCTAGCTTGTGCTTTGTCTCGCGTCGGAATAGCCTGCTGTCTTATTTTACCTTATACTCTGCTTTATGTTATTGTTGTATATCATTCATATGTATTTATGTAATACAGTTAGCCCTAGAACATCATATTATCTATCTCTACTCATGACTATTATTGCACGCTCTCACCTTTTACTAAATATAAGCATATGTATCTACGCTGAAATGACCTTCGGTTGAGCTACATAATCGATTAGATGCTATGTCACTGTGTATTACAGTTTGGTTAACATATAGACTTTCGGATTTATGATACAAATTAGTTATGTTGTCCACTACGTTGTTTACTCATACTAGAGATTCATACAAACTACAGCTTATGTTGTGTACCGTATTATTAGCTCTCACGTTTCTAGGTGCGCCAAGGCACGCCGCAGGCTACTAGTACCTATTGCCGTCGAACCATTTAGTGGCTAATCAAACGACTAGAAGAAAGAACAATCACAAGGGAGACAAGATGTTGGGTGACAACTCTTCTTTATTGCAATGATTTATTAGTGTATAAATTCTGTCGTGCCTCTCCTCTATATTTATAGCCTAGGTACATGTAGAATACTCCGGGAAAATCACTATTTGGTATGTGCCCAATATCCTACTTCCTCCGTTTTTAAATACATAACGTTTGACCAAATGTGCAGTCAAACTTATATAACTTTGACCATTACTTTTCATATGATTTTGTTAGTAAAAAATTACAAAATTATTATATTATGAAAATATTTATCATGACAAATCTAATGATACTATTCACTCATGATCAATCTAAATAGTTTTCATATATTATTAGTCAAAGTTAGATAAATTTAACTGTATGCTTGATTAACCATCAGGTATTTAAAAACGGAGGGAGTACGTGAATATGAACACCCTGTGTAGGACCGGTATCGTACCAATTACTACTATCCCCTCCATGTTACTTCTTTGGTGATGGATCAAAAAGTAAACTTTGTTCGCAATAAAAACTTGCAAAATGTTCATTAATGACGATAGAAGATATTCCTTTTTTCCTTTTGGTGTGACAAGGACGATGGAAGCTGGATTTTTATTCTTTCTATTTTTTTAATAGAAAATGCTGAATCTATATTCAGGCCAGTGACAACTCCAGAACCAAACTCCGTTGAATCCCACCGATATGGACCAAACAAACATGCAGGTGCATCCGTTTGGTCCATGTATGAGAGCTTGTTTCGCTTCGCAAGGCCTATGAGCCGAGGATGTCACCTATCCGGCCCGTTTTTAGAGCACATGGGAGCAATTTCTCTCCTATAGAACCCTAATATATAAGCCCATCGCATGAGCGATCTTATGTGAAATGGGCTGCATGCAGGATCGTAAGCAGACTGCCCGGTCGGCACATTGAAGGCAACGTGCTTTCTTGTTACTCTCTCCAGGGAATTGTTTTGACGTCTTCGAAATGCAATTTTAATCATTTATTTCCATTATAATATAATTATAAAATCTACTAAAACTATAATGGTATGAAAGTACTCTTCGAGACAAATCTATATGTATCACTTTCACGTGTTCATTCTAAATTCAAAAAGATGTTGATAGCCAAAGTTTATAAAGTTTGTTTTGTGATCGGAGGGAGTACTAGTTAGAGTAAATTAACTTCTTTTCCTACTTTTAAAAAATAATTAACTTCTTTTCTCTTTCCTCTGGGATTAATGGACCTAGGTAGCTGCTCCATTTAGAGGTGGCCAAATGGGTAACCCGGCCCGACATGGCACGGCCCTGCTGGACCGGCTAGCTAAACAAGCCATGATGTACCCACCCATGGGCTCAACCGTTGACCCATGCACGACACGCTGAGCTCGCGGGTTGTGCAATGCTGACCCAGGCACAATTAGCTCGATGGGTTAGGGTAGGTCCGTGTAGCCCATCTAGATCTTCTTGAGCTTCTAAAAAATGGCATCATCACCTCTTCCCCCTGACCGGACACAATGGCGGAGGCAGCGCTGCTCTCCGCTTCACAGCAGGACACCAACACCGCCGTCACCACCTCCGTCGCACGCCACCGCCTCCTCCACCTCCTCCGTCGCCACCTCCGCCGCTCGCCGCCGCCTCCACCTCCACCTCCTACTCCTCCTCCATCGCCACCTCCGACACTTGCCGCTGCCACCTCCTCCACCTCCGTTGCCGCCAGCTCCTCCTCCCCCACTACCGTGCGCTGCCGCCACCACCTTCGTCGCGCCAGCCATGCCGTGCCTAGGATGGGCCAATAGTACCGTGCCTTGGGCCGATCCGATAGGCACAACCCATTTGGCCACCTCCAGCTTCATTGATGCCCATGGAATAACTACGTATGCACGTAGTACTAGTAAGATGATTAGGTTAGATGTGCTGTAAACTCACTACTACAGAAAATGTCTTCACAGATGGTTCAAAAATATCATCACAGACGATTTTCGGAGCCGTCTGAGTTTATAGGTTAGTGATGACATGAGGTCATCACAGACGGTTTTCAAACCATCTGTGATACATGCTATCACAGACGATTATTAACTCAGAACCGTCTATGATAGCTGACTATCACAGACGGTTCGTGTTTAGAACCATCTGTGATATATATTCTCTATAAAACCTCCAAGCAGTGGCTGCTTGTGCCTTTAAAATATATTATATATATATATATATATATATATATATATATATATATTTATATATATATACCACTTATATATAGGTCGTGGCGAGGATGAGATAGTAGCCACAGGCAACCTCATCGAGCCTGCAAGTTCAAGAAACATGGCTGCTAGGAGAGCGCGTGGACATACAATTACCTGGATGTCGTTGAAAGGTAATTAGACTTGACATCAAGGAATGGTTGGTTGCTAATACATGAAGCCACTTCCTAGTCGGATACACTCATGAACATGGAGATCCTGGTCGTCGTCGGAGGTATTCTCGCCGTCACGACGAGAGCCCGAAGCGGGTGCGCTATGGTAAGCAACCCTAGTCTTGTTTCTTGGAGAGAGAGATTAGGATCTGAGGGGAGGACAATGACCTCCTGGGAGCTGTTGTTCCTACTCACGGCTGAGTCCTCTTGATTTGAGGAGTAGTCGAAGGACAACGCCTCGCGACTTGGAAAAAATCCCCTCCAGGAAGAGGAATTCTGGGTTATAATCGTCTTCAGTTGAAGGTGAACTCTGTGGGAGTATGGTCAAATCTACAGGTGAAGCCCACACACCTTGTGGGGGTAGCCGAAGGGTGACGGTTATCAGGTGTTGATCGAGTCCCAGAATTATGGATTCCAGGACTTGTTGTGGCAGATCGGACGACCTTAGACGGGCTTGAATGTTTGGAGGAGGAACCCTCGTTGTGTTCAGCAGTCGCCGTAGGGCGATCCTGATCCTGGTCGGTTGGACCCTTGCCCTTTGAGGATTATGGTTCCTCATCTAGGCATAATATTGGGGGGGGGGGGCTCCTTGTTCATGGCATGGTTCCCTGAGTCTGGTGAAAGATCCCTGGAATCGGCATTGCCGTCAGACGAAATGTTGCTCTGCACGCACTCGTAGCAGGTATCCATGTCGAGCCCTGGTAGTCTGCCAAATCGAACTAATTCTCCTCATTCCACTCTCCTACCATGTAAGCATCATAGTTGAAATAAAGACAATTTGTCGAAAAGGAAAGGAGAAATCTGAATTCCCCACGGATGGCGCCAACTGTCGATGACTTAGTATCAATATTATGAATGAATGTTGGGGGCTCTCTTAAATTGAAACCACACAAAAAAAAAGGACACGTGAATTTTATACTGGTTTAGGCCTTCTCTTAAGAGAATAATAATCTTATTCCTATGTTGCTGTATTGATTGTGTTTACAATAGGAAGTTACTAAAACTAGGGCTTGATGACTTCTGTCTCGTGTTGTACCTGTTGAATCTCTTCTCTATTCTCTCTCTATCCACCAACTTTACTCCTTATATAGCGCATGAAGGGGTGGTAGTTGTCCATGTCAAGAGGTGCCTTAATGTTTGATGCAATGCACACGTTCAGTGGCGGTTATTGTCAGAGACATATTCCCCGTGTCGCCTTGCAGTTATGTCAGAGACAGAGGCTTAATACGTGCAGTTGTCTCAGGGAATAACGACACATATTAACTACTACGTGTATTAAACACATCGTACAAATGTCCCTAGTCGATTGAGCCCACATGTATGTGATTGTTATCGACTATAGGGTGGTCGTAGTAAAACTTACGACCATAAGGTGATCGTAGTAGGACTTACTATCAATAGGTGGTCGTAGAAGAACTTACGACCATGAGGTGGTCGTAGTAGGACTTACAACCATATAGGGTGGTCGTAGAATAGCTTACGACCACTAGGTATTTATAATTCCCCTCATTATTGATATTGAGGGGTGCCCTTGAAGGTTGTATAAGAGATGTTACCATCTATAATAAATATTACAGATAAATAATTTAATTATTTGAGGACTATTACATCCTCATCAATTACAAACATACATAGAGGTGAACTCCTCACAACATACGAAGTAGTTATGCCTAGACAAGCTCGATCTGTTGTGTCAATCCTTCATGGAGTGCCTAGGGTCTTGCATACTCTACACTTCCATGGACCGGTCTGTTTTCCATGCTGGTTGTCATCTATGTCATTTCGAAAGAACCGCGTCTACCGTCGTCCCTTCCCAACTTGCTTCAATGCTTTGTTTGGGACCCATTTCACCATCCCTGCCTAAAGATCCCTATAGTTCATATCCACACCATATGAGTTGAAATCAACACTCCATGTCCCAAAAAGATGGTGCATGTCATAGTACTCCGAGATGTACGGCGTTGATACCTGCTTAACTTGTGGGCATGCCCTATACACATGCGAGCATGGCATGTGTACAACCTTCAACTTGTTGCACGTGCATGTCGCTACATCAGTTAGGGTGCATGCATGCTTCCTATCCCCTCTAGCATGGTTGTTCACATACTTCTGCCTCAGCTAGATCTTGTACTTCCTCCGTAAGCCATCAATCACTCGAATGTCATGCGTACGAGCTTTTTTCATGTTCTTGTCCATATACCTCTACATATTTTTGAACTACTATTTTCCTTCATCCAACTACCTCTTTGCTATGTGCCTCTATTGACAAAATAACCTACTGTGCGAGTCTAGGTCTAATCAACAATCGCGGTGATTGGGAGGCGCCGCACACCTTTTAGCACGCTGTTGTACACCTCGAACATATTGGTTGTCATTATTCCATATCTTGCACCATCTATGTCATAAAGCTGTGACTATTTCTCCAACTCAGGAGCATACAAATTTATCCACTTGAAAAAATTGCTAGTCCTCCTGGAAGCCCCTCTTATATTTTGTTCTCCCTCCTGTAGCTCTGGATGATACTCCCTAGTATGCTTTGTAGTCAGCTCATCATGATCCTTCTAGATGGCCTCAAACTTGTGCCTCTGGTTTTGCATGCACAACTTCTTAAAGGTCTTCATCAGATCCTTACTATAGAACTGGCTGAAGAAATTTGCTACAAGATGCCTCATGCATCACCGTGTTTCCACATCGTTCTAAAGGGGTTGCATCCCATTCTTTATGGTGTTGAGAGCGGACAACAACCCTGCATTACGGTTTGTAATAAGGCACACACTAGGCCGATCTTCCACAACGACCCGCTTGACATTTGCAAGGAACCACAACCAACTATTTGCCTTCTCATTTTCGATGATGGCAAAGGCAACAGGAAGAAGCTGGTCATTTGCATCTATGAGGCCCTTGTACCTTCTGATAAGGAAAGTGCCATCCATTGTGAGCATCAGACGACAGAAGTTGAAGCCCTCTATGGCCTGACCGAATGCCCATAACACACTATCCAATATGTAGCAATTAGGGCCTTCATGAGTATCTAGTCTGTCCAGTTTGTTTATGTACGTGCCCGGGTTTGCTTCTACAACCTGCTGAACCATCCTTGGCACAAGGTTGTACATCTCCTCATACATCATGTACATGGACTCGATCACCTTCTGCTTAGCTTGTCGAACCTTACTATAGCTGACTGGATAACCCAATTAGCAACATCTGATATCAACATTTTAGGGGAGATGGACACATCCTCCGAAACTAGGTGGTTGATTAGGCTTGCCACATATGCGGAAGTGACATTCCTATGCTGCTGCCGCGGCTCACTCAACTCACAAGTGTGGTCGATCAACACTGTGATCGTGAAGTTAGTACCATGGCCCTTCACCTTTTGCACACTCACCTTGCCAGGGTTGCGTTCCACTTGGAACTTTACTATGTACTGAGTTCAGTTTAACCTGTGCAACCGGTACACACGGTTGATGGACACGACATACCTTGTTATAGCTTGCTACATGACTAACTTGTTCGGAAAATGCTGCCCAACTAACAGGGTGTCATCATTGGGACTCGTGGTCCTGTGGCAATATAATTGACCACTGCAAGTTCATCCATCCTTGTTGACATGTTCGCCACCTCTGTTGACACAATTCCGCCCACATGAGCAGCACCCCCTACACCCTCAGGTGGGTCCTCTTTGCTGACATGCAATCTAGGGTCGGCGTCCTCATTAGACTCCAACTCATCCGGCTGATTTGGTAGAAACACATGGTAGTCAATACAGGCCGACCACCATTCTCTCGCCTCCTCATTTCGCATAAAATTCTCGGCAAGCCTTCTATCAGAGTCTTCCTCCAAATCAACATATTTCGTGTTCCCATCATCACCCGCCACCTGCACTTTCCCGCTCCCGCTGGCACCAGCCTCATCAATGTTTGACGACACCCTTTCTATGAACTACACATACACCATCGGTCTTCCGTATATCACCACCGCAAGATTCCTCGCTATCTCCATGTACTGGCCCCCATGCAACGCTACCCTCGCCTATTGATGCAGTTACCGCCACCATGATAAGCTTCTTCCTTGTTGTCTCCCTGTTAAACTCTCTCCGGATGCACCTCCTCAGTTCATTAATACCCATCTCCTTCAGGCTCTCCTCCCGTACCACCATACACTGGCATCTTGACAGGTCCAACCCACCCAGTCTATCCCATATGACAGTCACCATAAAACACAAGCAATTCTTATATGTTGGATGTTACCTACGACCAAAGCAACTCTATACACTTCTAATCCATGTTTCCAACAATTTATAAATTTTTACTACCTACAAAATAAACTTGTTATTCATGTTTCCAACAAATAACATATTTTCTCTACGTACTCAATAAACTTGCTATCCATGTTCCAAGCAAGTAACAATTTTTTTCTCCATAGCCAATAATACTGCTATCCACATTCCCAACATTTACCTGATTTTTTTTAACATACAAAGTACATCATTATTTGTACCCAATACATGTTAAATATATTATTTGTAAACAGTCAAGCAACTAATTTTTGCATATCCTTACCTAATCATTAGCTAATTAACAAACTGGTAAAATAATGATGACTATTTTCCTAATCACGCGCGTCAAAAAACACCATAACCATCAACAACCATGTTTAAGCAACCATAACATTGTCAAATAGCTAATCAAACACTAATCACACAATTAATATACAACATGCATGCAGAAATTTTTTACCACACTTCTCGAAGATCTACACTTGATCTACAACTTTCTCAATTACTACAACTTCTAAATCCCTCTCTAAATACTCAAAATTCGGTTCCAAAAACTGATTTTATCAGTTCCCCCTCATTCCCTTTCTCCCTAGCTCTTTGTCTCTCTGTACCGAAGAAATGAGCACCATCGCCGAGAGGACGGCGCGAGCACCGGTTAAATGGGGGCCGGCTAGAGACCTCCAGCGGACCGAGAACTACCGAGTAGCAGCGAGCGGCCGGGGGCCTTGGCGAGGCAGTGCGATGGTTACGGGCGATCGCACCCAATGTTTCGGATCCGTGGTATTGCCAGATCCTTCGGTCTGGATCCGTAAGCATGTGCAGTGGTCTGGGAGCGTGGTAGGATACGTGACGCTTGACTAACCTACTACGGTAGTATTTTTATCTTTTCGAACGCACGGAGCTACGTGTACTAAATCATTTAAAAAACGGCTAAATGAGAAGAAAAAAAACCTTGTCCAGGTATCGGTAGATGTCACCTCATGATTGCAAGATTTGTCCGCGCTAACTTGTTTGAAGAAAGATATTAAGGCTTCCGGCAATTTCTGTCGGTGCACACTGAGTTCTGTGCTACTAATTTGATGGCTCATGCATAAAACTTCATGAAATCCTTTCAGCTACGTACAGGTAAGAGCGCTAGCTTTTGTGTCACTGCATGTGTAAATCGTTGGACTAAATGTTGGTTAAACATTACAAAGTTTGAATTTCGAAAGGTGTGAGCACCTTATAAAAAAAAAAATCAGTCTACACTACTGATGTTTTATGGCTTTTAGATTTTGCCATTGTTTTTTTTTTTGACTTATTGGTTATATATTATCAGAATTGTAAACTTCTTGGGCAAATTCACTCTGATACGGTCAAAGCCTTTTGACCAAGCCGAATGACCCATATAATTTCCATATATTTAATCTAAATATTAAAAATGATATCAATAGTCAAAGTTTTCAATATTTAACTGCACGTATTCTGAAATGGCTTTTTTTTTTTGAACCGGAGAGAATATAATAGCTTACACTTTAGTTGGGAGTTGTCACCGACGCTAGACAGCAAACCCATAATTTGTGCTATAGAGGAGCGCGCGGGCCGGGGTCGTTGTGCGCAGTAGCCTTATAATAGAATGACGTGACGCGTTGCCTAATGCCACTTTGGTTTAGTTATTCATCCAAACGTGTGTTGTTTGGTGGTCGCTCCCCATCAACGACTTCCTCGTCATCTCTTTCTCCTCTCCCTATCATGCATCCATCCGTTGTGTGATTGTACTAGCATGGACACAGAGGCGTCATGCCATGTGCTGCGAGCAACCTCAATTGTTCATGCATGGAGAAAAGTGTACATGTACCGTTGCATGCATTTATACTGTGGCTCAACAGCATCAAGCAATTAGCTAGTGACACTGTGGCTCAACAGCATCAAGCAATTAGCTAGTGCGGTTGTATAGCTAGTGTCGAGAAAAAAGCAAGAGGAGAATGCTCAAGTACGTAGTTACATTACATCAGACAGTTGTGAAAGTACAACAACAAAGTACTAATTACACATGTTGTGGATCGACGTTGTAATGGCGCCATATATGAAAGGTAAATTTATTCTCTGACACGAGACATGAACAAAAATCAACAGCTTGACGATTTACTGGAGGAAACTTAATTACCATATTACCACTAGCCCGCCACTTTCTGCCACGTACACGGTGCATTCTCTGTCACACCTCGACGCTGCACTCTGTCGGCTGCGCGAACCTGAGTGACGTCACGGCGCCGCCGGTGCCGTTTATTCCTCCTCCGGGCGGCATGAAACCGGCGCCGCCGGGGCCCGCGGAGAGCATGGCGGGGCAGCTGACGAAGAGGTGGTAGCTGCCGGATTCCCAGCTGCCGACCTTCCACTTGACGCGGCCGTCGACCTTGACCTGCAGCATGACGTACCCCGCGGCGATGTCCTGCTTCAAGCATTCGGCGACGTAGCCGGCGACGGGCACGGACTCCCCGGACAGCACGGGCGACCAGATGGTGACGTCCCGGTGGCCCTGGTACATGGGCGGCAGGGAGATCGGCACGGTGACGGGCTCGTCGCGGTAGGTGACGAAGACATCGAGGCGCCTGTAGTAGATGCCGACGTTGTCGTTGGGGTTGCGGGAGGCGAGGGTGACCTGCGCGGTGGCGGAGAGGGAGGGGTCGCCGAGGTCGATGGAGTGGAGCTGCAGGTCCTGCAGGTAGAAGGAGGGCTTGGAGGGGCGGAGCGCGAGGTAGACGACGAGCGCGACGAAGGCGACGATGAGGACCAGGGCCAGGAGGCAGGACGCAAAGCAGCCGCAGCAGCGGCGGAGGTGGTGCTCGCGCTTGTGGTGCTTCTCCTTGCCCATGGCTGCGCCCATCTGGCTGCTGCGCCTGCTGTGTGCGACTACTAAAATAGCTAGCTAGCTTTGAAGTGAGTGAGGCACTGAGGCATATGAAATGAGCGTAATGGCTTTTAAAATCAGTAGAGATGGTAGCTAGCGTGTTGCTACTAGAGTACCAGTAGTACATGCTAATTTAAAAGGTTTGTTATTTGTTTGAGGGGAGCTAGGAGGGGAAAGCAACGTCTCAACCGAAGAAGATTCCTCTGCTGCTAATTCGGTGCATTCACCTGCCTTGAGATTCGTGCTCGTATGACCCTGAGCTAGCTAATGGTCGAGCCCGGATCGTGTGATGAGCTCGTATGCATGCGTATGGAGCTTGGGATTTACTCAACCTTAGGTTGGTCAACTTACGTTAGGCAAGGGAGTTCTGACCTTTTTAGGTTGGTGCATGCTAGCTGATCTCTAGCTACTGCATGTGTACGCACACTCATCTCTTTTAGGAGAACCATCTCATCTGAGCTCACGCTGTCACGCGTGAATCATGATCGAGGTAGTACTGTGCTCATCCGGGAATGTTAGCTGAAAATTATTAGGCGTTGGCGCAGAAGCGGCCGGGTGTATCAGCAGCGTGTGTATGGGCCCGCGCGTAGCGCAGTGGAGGGGGTTGTTGCGGCGTAGCGCGCACGAATCCATCATCGGCGGTTCCAACGTCGTCTCACAGCGCAAAACGCCGACGAAGCAGCCGGCCGCGAATAACCGAGATCATCATAGCATCAAGCTAGGCATGCACGCATAGCTCCAATTCCCAAGTGCTTGTGTGGTGTAGTGGTGCCCTTGCATTAGTTCCTTATCTCCCCACCGACCGCATGCCCTGCGCCCTATGGCACGCACTGCTCCAAGCAACATGCATGTATCATGTATGTATGTATGTAAGGTCGTCCCAACTCTCAGGTCTCCTCTTAATTTCCTGCCCTTTTCGGTGTTAATTTGCCTCTTTTTCGTAGATAAGGGGTGTATATAGGCTTAATTAGTCCTTGATGGATTGGGAATTGAATGATATATACATGTCTACTCAAAAGGATTGGGCCTAGTCTCTGCCTGTCGAAACAAACTCTAAAAGCACTTATTTTTTGTAACTAACAAAAGATTTAACCCATGAGTCACTTGCCGGTTAAAATCTAAATAAATCCACAGATAACCTATCTTGCTCAAGTGCTGGAGCTAGTTTCATGCATGAATCGATCGCCTACGAGGGTGCACTTACTCTTGAGTTGGACATTTTTGGATATGTTGTAATTTTATATATTTGTTGCAGACCTTTCTAGGGGATTAATTAACCGGCCAACTCATGAGGATTATATTCCGGACTTATAACGACGAGCTCAAGAGCACAATTTGCAGGCGATCGACAACCAACTCTTGGACATGCATATGTCACCTACCATTGATTTTTCTTTTCTTTTTAGTTTCCATTGGTCCATGAGCGAAGCATAGTCTTGGTACCTCTGCTAGTGGAAAGCGTGGAGAATCATTTGACCTAAAATCTTTTCTCTTTCCATCTTTTATCCCAACATAAAGCTTTCAATTTGGGCCCCTTGTGTGTTACAGCAAATTGGGTAATCAAGCTGTTTCTCTCTCTTACCGATACACCAAGCTGACCAAGCCGTCAAATAAACTGCACTAGCCATCATATGGCAGTTGTTGGGCGTTTCTAATGAAAGTTTTTGCACATGCTTTTCTATGCAAAAGTTGTTATGGTTGTTGAGAGTACTGATTAACTGCTCTGCTTTTATTGTAAAATCTCATTAATTTGGTAGAGAAGGATGTGGTACTATTTGGAGCAGTTGGTACTTCGTGAAATAGATGTCTTACGAAAAAAAAAAATGGCATAAGTCCGGTTTTATAGAAGTGTGTATCTATAGGATTAGCCCCAACCCATAACTACCAGTTCGTAGTTTGTCTTGGACCGCAGTTGGGCTGAAATTAGCTGTTATCCGTTTCATTTAGCATATTGAGGCCCATATATATTGTTCAGTAGTTCACTAACAAAATAGTACCACTTCCATGTCCATTCAGATTCAGAAATTTTTTTCTTCAAAATAAAACAGTTTTTAATCATTTTACACAAATAAACTACGCTTTAATTTTTTTACAAAATAACCCACCATCGCTGGGCCACCATGCGACTGCGTCCAATCGGTGTGTGGCCCAGCGATTAGCTGACGTGGAAGACCCAGTCGTGAACTAGTGGCGCGACTGAGGCCCGTGGCGAGCACTGTCGTTGGGCTAGAACGCGACTAAGGCTAGTCGCAGATCAGGCCAGCGACTGAGCCCAGTCGTGTTCTGGCCTAGGACTGTAGGCTAATTTTCTTAAGAAATAATTTAAATACTAGAGTTTGTCTGTGAATAATTGTTAGTGGTAAAAAAGCTAGAGATTGCTGACTGCAATTATTTATAAATAAATCATGTTTTAATCATTTTACGTGAATTTTCACCATTTTAAGTTTTTACACAAATAACCCAAAAATGGACAAAATATTTTGTAAGCTTCGGATGAGCAAGACGAGAATGGAGCAACGAATATGAGATTGCAAGCTTGGCATAACACTTGACTATAAAGGTCTGAATTACATAACACATAGGGTCTAGTTAAGTGCATATATTTGTCTCACTATTCCTACTGTATAAACGGCTATATGCACGAACTCGAACTACAACTACGATACAAACACACATTTTGGAAAGGAAAATACTTGATCGATGGAAATCAAGTCAGCCTTGCAGACATACGTCCTAGTCGCCCTTGCAAGTGTGGGCCTTCACGCGGGCCTCGCAGTACTCGGCCCAAAGGTATTTTTTCGGTCTATCCTCGCCCAAAATAATCTTCGGTGCAACAGGGGCCACAAGGAGCATTGGTGTCTTTATCTTGTCTTCCCCGCTCCCGGTTGAGTAAGATTTCCAATAGGTAAAGGCCTTAGGTGCAACTACATAGTTCAGCATGTATTTATGCTGAATGGATGCCTTACCGTACTTCCATGGGCCGTCAATCCATTACAAAACATAGAAACGCTCCGACCGCTGCCATGCACGGATAAAGTCAGTGACATTTAAAATGCAACATACAATGTAAAATATCGATGTATGGCATTCACTTACGCGGCAATCCCCGCACATGTACTAAGCCTGTGCGGCGATACTAGGATATGTAGATTGAATGATCCATTCTTGGTTACCGCTTTGCACTGCGGGCATGAAAACTCTGGTGGTACAGGAGCATCCTTACAAGAGCCGTCAGGGTACGTTTGTGCCTTCTTGGCAGCCCATTTTTGCTTCCAAAGCATCTCCCCGTAGTCCAACATCCCCAAACCAGGCGGAGTGACCTCCTGTGCCTCTCTTTTCCTCTACCTATCGTCTCCCCCTATCCCTGTTTTCTAAACTAGCTCAAAATGAGTCTTGCTTGTAGTGGTAGAATATGCCCTAGTTTTATAGGTGATTAGGGTGTAGCGTTGAGTGAGTAAATTTTGGTGAATGAGAGTCACTCGCATCCACCAGAAGGAATCTTTGGGTACATGATAGCTCAGCGAGTTGTCAATTCACAAGGAAAAGCTGGAACCAGGGTGTAACACCCCAGCCCAACATAGAGCCTAGGATGCCACCATTCTACTCTACAGGACCAATTAATTTCAATCTTTTAATTAAACAGTCAACGAATCATTCAACCATGAATGACAATAAACTGATGATCAATGCTATCACAGTCTATAATTTCTTAATAAAAGTATATCACTTATCAATTCAGCATAAATCAACTTAAGAAGCTTTATCTCTAACAACTAATCTGGAGCAATCCAACATTAGTATGCTCAAACAGCTAATAATCAAATAGATACATCTAAAGCATCAATGATCAACAAATCAACGAGGACGATAGGATAATCAAATCAAACCATCTAATCCATCAAATGGAATTAAATGAACTGAAATAACGAAGAATTAAAGACATGAATGGATCATCCATGATCACAGTCGAAACATCCACCACGAAGGATGGTCACACAACTAAATCTAAAGTAATGATCAAGAATAAATAATTGGACTAGTTTATTCATTGTGGTTTGTGTTTATGTGACGTGCACTATGTCTACCCCTTCCCATGCATGTCGCTGCCTCGAGAGGTACCTAGAAAGCACAACACAGCAAGTGTGAGTCCACAACTCAGCAAAGTGTAATAGCAATAAATAACATAGCATCATAATCAGCCAAAGGGAATAAACAATCTCATCATGAACAACAGCATTATATACCACAAATCCACCTCTTATGATAGCATCATAAGTAGTCAAAGGGAATAAACAATCCCATCATGAACAATAGCATTATATACCACAAATCCATCTCTTATGCAGAAATGCAATGAACATGTCATGAATGCACTTTCTTCAACTTCTTTGCAATTACTGGTAATGCCGAGTAGTGTATCCGTCGATACATACTCAAGGTCTGTGCCCTCTGGGCTAGGGGTGAAAACGGATCAGATAGTTTCCGTCCGATCCAAACGGAAACGGATTCGGATAATCTCGGATCGGATTTTTCTCGGATAATTCTTGGATCGGAAATGAATACGGATATTTTTTCGGAAACGAATACGGTAGCACTGATATCCGCCGAATACGAATATGGATTATCTGGATAAAAGAGATCCGGATATCCGGCATCGACCATTGCCACTTGCCCTTGCCGTGAGCCCGCCCATCGACATCGAGCATCATTACTCATTAGGATTTAGGGTTTGTGCCTCACGCACGCACCAGTGCATCACAGCGCCGTCACCGAGTCGGCACTCGGCACAGCCTCGCCTCCCCGCCGGCCACCTCACCACCCCTCTGGCTCACTTTGGCCACCTCGCCCACCCGGTCTTGACAGCCATCGAATCCCCGGGCGACCTCGCCTCCCGCCGACCACCTCGCGGCCTCCGCCCGGCTCCGCCCGCGACCACCTCACTTGTCCTCCAGCTGTACCACCGCCCGTGCACAGGTGCGTCGCCGCCTCCTCTCCTCCTTCCCTCTGTGATCGCTCCCTTCTACTCCAGGTTGCTCCGCTCGCCTCTCCTTTCTTGGGCCCACGCCTGCGCTAGCGGCCAAGCATGAGGGCAGCGTGAGCGGATGGCGGAGGCGGAGGAGTCCCGTCTGAGTGCTCGGCGTGTCTCCGTCGTGGCGCCCGTGAGATCAAGCAGCGTCTTGGCGGCTCGCGCTCAAGTACAACCCCGACATCAACAAGGAGGTGTGTGCGATTCTTTGCTCTCTAAAGTCTTATCATCCCAACATGTTTCACTCATTTTCTGTGTGATTCCTAGGATTGGATCGAGCAAAGCAATGGTAACCGGTAGATCCATTTTGGAGAATTGTTAATGTTCGCGTTTGTGATTTTCTCCACGCAGCCAATGTTAGGAGAAATTTCGGATCAAGCATGCATACAAAATGCTAATGAATTCATAGAGTTGGTCCAAATGCATAGCGACAACTTTGGATTCGTCTTGGACCCACAGGAAGAGCAAATCAAGCGATGAAGAGGAGCAATTCTATGGGTTTGGTATTGAATTATCTTCTCTTCGCTCTAATGAGCTATATTCGAATTGTGTCGGTGAGATTCCATTGCGAGTTTTCTACTATGAAACTACTAATAGTGAGATCCTTGTAGTTTTCTTCTTTAAACACAGCTCGGTAGATAGCTTGTGGAGACATAAGAAGTGTAATTGAACATAAAATACTCATTTGTTGACACCGTGTGGCTCTTGTTTTGCAATGGACTTCCTTAAAGATCTGTAAGTAGAATTTGAGCGGGAGGTTTGGTGAATTCGGATAAGAAACCTAAAAGCACATGGGAAAGCTAATGTAAACTCTAACATGACATCTTGCTCAATCGGGCAATTGGTGAGGATTTGTTGAGTTTCTAGAGAACGGCCGAGGATCGACGACTTGAATCCTAAGGAGGCAATGGGAATGATCCATACACATAGTTTGGAGCGGGGAGGAGCAAAATGCCGGGATGATAATCTGACAACATACGGACTTTGATGGCGTGCAGAAATAGAGGCTGCTCTTGAGAAGCTAAAGAAGGAACTTGGGCAACTAGTTGTGAGTCATGGATAATAGTTGACAATTCGGTGCTTGATCAGTTTTATGAACTAATTAAGGTTGGTAAAGTGTACTTAATATCTAGAGGATCAATAAAACTTGCTCATAAGTAGTTTACAAGGACTATGAAGTAACTCTGGATGCTGAAAACATGAACAATTCATGAATGTTTGCATCAAACAAGCTATTTATATGTTTTCGTTAATTCTGGCATGCAATTCAAGGGGTTTTTATGTTCCGAAAAATATCTGTGACCGTATTCATTTCGATTCGTATTCACTCCGTATTCGTATTCGATATTATTCGCATCCGTATTCGTATCCGGGGTATCTGTATTCGTATACGCATCTGGGAGCTATTATCCATCCGTATCCGATCCGTTTTCAACCCTACTCTAGGCATAGGGATCCAAAGCCCACACTCCATGAGTGTGGGGACCAAGCCCGTCCAATGCATGATGGGGATCTCAAAAGAACAAACCCTTGGCTACCACGTAGACCATGGTAGAAATGGTGTCATGATGCAAATAGAACCCACAAGAACAACACATCATGAGAAAATGTAACTGTTCATCAATATTACCAAGCAGAAAGCATCATCCTTAAACTATGGCATTCATCAAGTATAAAATATAACAACTCATTAATACTACTTGCACTTGCCTCCATCGTGAGACAGAAGACAAAAGGCGAAACGCTCTAGCACCAAGGTTCACCACCACCTAGCAACCAAGAATGATACTAGGCATCAATCAACCATGCATAACAAGATATTACTCGCTGCGCTCTACAACGGTTTCCCATAACTCAAGTTTAAACACTTGATCTACTCAAGCTAGACAACATGCTAAACAGAAATCTATTCGGGACAGCAGTACTAAAACATTCATATCTTTTGCTCTGAGACTCGAAACGGGGTGATCTCAGATCCTATGGAAAGGTGATGAAACTCTCCATGATAGTCTAGTTGGTTGAAACCTCCAATTCGGCCAATAACTTAGGATAGCATTCAACTAAAAGTCTAATCTATAATCGTAACTAGACAGCAGTAAAGAAACAATCATAACTTTTGATTGGAGTAACCAAAATCCAAGATTCTTGTCATTCTGGAAAGCTAAGAATATAACCTTCAAAAGTCTAGTTGGCATGATACTCAGATTTTGCCTTTTACAAAAAAGTGGCACACAGGTCAAATTTACTGTTAGAACCAGACACACCATCTGGACAGTCAAATTGAAACGTACATAACTTTTGTTCTACAAATCCCAAAAGGGTGTTCTTTAACAATACTGAAAGCTGATGGAATTATTTACAGAAATCGTTTTGGGCAACATTTCTGAATCAGCTCCTAACATAAACATATTTCAATAAACAAAGTGACTGTTAATTCTCGTCATATTTCTTGACAGCAGAGAAGAATTCATCATAACTTTTAAACCATAACTCGGAATTTAGAGATCTTTGATTCTACAGAAATCTAAGAATGAAAACCAGATAACTCTAGGAGGTGAGATCCTCAAATTTGGACTCTAAACACCAGAAACCAGTCGCACAAGAACTGGACAGAATCTGCTCATATCACAGCAGGAACTCGATCTACAAATCAAAGCCAAATGTGAATCTAGGGTTAATTCCTTATTTGCCATTGGAAATTGGCGAGCTCCCCAAAATGCCATCGAAAAATTGTTCATCCCTTTTTTGCCACTCGTTATCAACTTTAATCCCTTTTTTCCCACTCCGATCAGTTGACCGTGGACTTGGCCGTTGACTTGGACGCGAAAAGATGATTTTGCCCCTAAGTATGCTAAGATCTTTAGGGAATTACTTGACATGGTAATATAGTTCCAACAATTATGAAATTTTTAGGGGAAGTTCCTAACATAGTGTAGATTATTGTATAATTTTTATAGGGTTTTATTTATAACATGTTTTCTCTAAAAATATTTAAATTTTTTGTTGTAACTTGAAAGATTTTTACAGAAAAACATGTTGCAAATAAAACCCTAAAAATTACACAATAATCTACACTATGTCAGGAACTTCCCCTAAAAAGTTCATAATTTTTGGAACTATATTACTATGTCAAACAATTCCCTAAAGATCTCAACATACTTAGGGCAAAATCGTTTTTCAAGATCCAAGTCAACGCCAAGTCCATAACTAACTGGAGTGGCAAAAAAGGGATTAAAGTTGAGAACGAGTGGTAAAAAAGGGATGAGCAATTTTTCGATGGCATTTTGGGGAGCTCGCCAACTTCCAATGGCAAATAAGGAATTAACCCATGAATCTAAATCAATCAAAAATAGTGAGGGGTTCACTCATCACCCTTGAAGACCTACAAAAAACTGATCAAACCCACAAGGACTCTTCGTCTCCTCCTTTCTCCCCTCTTCTCCCTTCTCTTTTCCCCCTACTTGTGGCCGGCCAGCAGCTGGAAAGCTCCAAGAGGGCAGCAATGGAGGAGCTTACCTTGAGGGAGGGAGATGGAGGCGCCCATGGGAGAGGGGGAGCAGGAGGGGTGGCAGCTAAGGGAGAGGAGGGCAGGGGAGTTTGGCCAGGGAAGGCTCGGTGGATTCTAGGGTTAAGGGAAAGGGAAAGGTGGGAGTTTGCTAGGGTTATAGGGGGAGGGGCAGATTTGGGCTGCCTTGGGCCTTTGGGAGGCCTCTCCCTCCTCTCTTGGCCCATACAAGACCAGCCACAACCCCCTTTGCCTAGGCCGGAGGCCCAAGTCCACAATTCTCCCAAATATCCTTGAATTTTTAATTAATTACCTCTCCCGAATGCCAAACTCTCTAATCACAAAACGGGGTATTACACCAAGTCCACAATTCCCCCACAAATCCTTGGATTTTAATTAATTACCTCTCTCGAACACCAAACTCTCTAATCGCAAAACGGGGTATTACACCAAGTCCACAATTCCCCCACAAATCCTTGGATTTTTAATTAATTACCACTCCCGAACGCCAAACTCTCTAATCGTAAAACGGGGTATTACATAGGGCCTGGTCATTTTGGTCTGAAAAGCAGCTGGCAGAGTGTTGTCACTTTTGTCAGAAAAACGTGGGTTAGAGTGTTGCCTATTCGGCGTGAAACGAAGGAGCGTGCTGTTGTCAATTATCATTGAGTAGGGGAGGATGTCTAGTAAATAGCGAGATTTATGTACCAAGCCCCTTATGTCGCGGTGCTAACTATGGGGAAGGACCTGGAATTGAGTATCATGCCCCTTTGTTGTGGTGCTGACTGGAGCAGGTAGGACCGAGAATTACATTGCATGTCCCATTGTCATGATGCTGACTGTGGGACCCATGCACCACAAGAAATGGCGTAACATGCAAAAATTTAAAGCATAGAGTAGTACAACAATCCTATCATCTACATCGAAACTAAGGTGCAAAATAAAAGACATACCACGCATGGTACTAATGATCTACCTGTCCATCTCCTTGTCCACACCCCTGACCATGTCCCTGTCACCAGCCTCACTTGGCAGACGGGCCCCTACTAGTCACTATGTAGGCCCTGAAGGGCTCCACCACTAGGGTGCTCAGACGACCCTATCTCCAAGTGGCGCAAAAGGAGAAGGTGTGGCGTACAGATCCATGACTTGCGTTGGCTGCATCTCGGGTGGCGTGTCAAACAACTGCGAACCTGTAAGCACGTCGAGGTTTATGGCCGGGTCAGCGATGAGGTAGTTCCCCATGTCACCTTGTTGCAGGGATGCACGTACCGGGGGCGCTGACTGATGTGTGCCTTCACCAAACCTGTTATGCTTCGTGCACTTGTTCTTCATATGCCCGTAATATCCGCAACGGGAACACCTCTTCACAGGGCCTCCGACTTCAGACTCATCCAAGTCATTTCAGATCTCTACTGATGGCCCTTGCCACCCTTCAACAAGTCCAAATCAAGGACTCAAACCCTATTTTGCACATCGTCCTCTATGAAGTTACTAACCATACAGAATCCAAGATCTCCCTACTCCAAGTCTGAACCACATTTCCCTTCATGAAGAAGCCCTACACGTACCGCGTGGAGTCCATCTTGATCATGTCACGTGCAGCCAACACATGAGAACATAGCTTATGGAGTAGCATTGGCTTGTTACATGTGTATTAACAATTGTTGTTTCCCTCCTATCCAAGGCACAACTCGTGCGTGATGATGCCACTCGCTATTCCCAACCCACTTCGGTTCCTTAGCAATACCCCGAACCGAAGCTCCGTGGTGCCCATAATGAAGAATGAGTGCATTCGAGTCTTCTCTCTCTTCTCGGCCATGTACTCCATCATCTTGATATAAAAGGGCATCTGTGTATTCAGCATATGCAATTCAGCAACATTTCCTGAAGTACTTGATTATACCATGCAACATACCCTCGACGATGGCAACGAGGGGCATGTCGTGCAGGCCCCTGATAACTCAATTGTACACCTTGATGAAATTAGTCATCACTACACCGTACCTTGCGCCGTCAGTGTTGTAAAGCAATGTCCACTTCTCCATTGGCTTAGCCTCAATCCAATGCGAGAAACATTTGATGTTCCTTGTTGTCCTCCTTGTCAAGTCGGGTGGGTCAATCTCGGGCAATGGTGCTAACCATTCCGGTACATCGGTTGTGTTTCCAACATGTTGCTTATTCCTCTCCTCAACGTACTTGGTGGTGAACTCATCAAGCTTCTCTCAGAGTGCATCAAACTTCCTTTTCAACAAGTTCACCAATCTCTTGCTCTTGAACAGGTTCACCAGCCTCTTGCTCTTGAACTACTTGAAAAATTGGCCCCCAGGTGCTGCATGCACCAATGGTTTCGTAATTCACGCTGTGGAAAAGGCTCATCTAGATTTTTGCGCAACTTTTTGATGGCCTTAACTAACCTGACGTGTCGGTCATGTATTATGCAAAAGCCTGGGCGTTCACCAACAACCCCAACCTGTAGGTGCCTGAATAGCCACAACCAACTATCGAAGTTCTCACTCTCCCCAAATGCAACAGCCACGAGAAGGATATGATTATTGGCATCCACGCCGTTTGCCATCAAGATCTGCCCTTTGTACTCCCTGGTCAAGAATGTTCCATCCACGCACATGAGTGGGCGGCAGTGATGGAAGGCATCAATGCAGGCACAAAATTCAAGGAAAGCCTGTTGCATTACCATATATCCCTCTGAGTTTTTCAAAACCTTATCTTTCACAGAGATGTATGTTTCGGGGGTTTTTTTTTCATTAGCACCTCAAGTAGTCTTGGGAGTTGTCGTAGGCCGACTAAAACATGTTGAACCTTCTCTCTATTGCCTTCTGCTTCGCTCTCCACACCTTCGCATAGGTAATCTTGTACTTGTACCTCTTCTCAATGGCCAGCATGATGGGTTGCGCTTCCATGTCCTTCTCCACAATCTCCCTGTACATGACATTTGCAATGAAAGAATAAATGATGTTCCGGTGTTTTGGTAGTACGTTGCTCAGAACACACGAGTGGTCTTCCACCTTCAACATGATCCACTACATTTCATACTTCGGCTTCTAGGTGTGAACTCGCTAAGGACACCCATCTTTCTCACACTTCACAATATGCTACTCTTTGTTTGATTTTACAACCTTAAACTGCTTCTGCATTGACATTGCCCACAATTTGACAGCATCTTGCAGAGCTGACTTATCTGAAAACATGGCATTAGCACGCACCACATTCTTCCCATACTTCCACTGGGAATTGTAGCCATCATGCACATTCATGCCCACTAGGCCATGTCTATTCGAAGCATCAAGCACGGACGCATTGGGAACATGTAACATCCTAATTTTCAGAGTCTTTTTGGAAATTTCAAAATAAAAATGTATATTCGAAGCATCAAACACCGACGCATTAGGAACATGTAACATCCCAATTTTCAGAGTCTTTTTGGAAATTTCAAAAAAAAAATAACCATTTGATTTTCTTGAATTGTTCAAGTTTAATTTGAAATTTTAGAAAGATAAAACATTTAATATGAATAATTCAAACTTCATTTAAATTCAAAAAATGGTTTATTTGATTTTTCTAAATTCCCGGTTTCTCCAAGTTCCTTGTTATTTCTTGGAATTTTAGTTTATTTAATTTCTTTTCTTTGTTGTGAAATTTAATTTAAATTAATTATTTTAAAATGTTGGCTTTTAATTTGGAATTCTTGCTTATATAAATATTATTCAAGTCAAATCCTGAATCTCATCTCAACTCCAAATCAAAATTCAAACTCCAATTCTCTATTCCAATCTCGTCGTCAATTTCCAAAATTCAAATTTCGTAATTTGAATTTATTTCTGCAATTTATCTTTAGGCTAAGCCCAATTCTTTTTCTACGGCCTATATTCCTTTTCTCATTTCAAATCTTTTTGTGGCAAATTCTAAATTCAAATTCTTATTTTGAATTCATCTCAAATCAATTCTCTTCGCTGTGAGAACTCTAATAATTAAACTAATCTAAACCATAATAAGTAGTAAATTAAAATTCTTCTCAACAGTAATTACAGACAATTTTCACTCATGACAAATCAATAACATCTGAGATTATATTATCAAAATGTAGCTTCCAAATTTAAAATATGAATTATTACAAGAAAAATACGACATTATTATACTCTCAAATTAATTACAAGAATCCGTTACAACATATCAGAATATAAATTATGATCCCGAATACATTACAAAAGAACAATAAATCTTGCAATCGCATGTCGTCGAAGCCTTTCCTTGTCCATTCATTGCCAGCTAGTCAAACCCTTTCCTCAACCGATAATACCTAATGAACCATTGGCCCATCCCTTTTACCTAGCCCAACACCCACTTTCAGTGTTACCGACTTACCAGCCGTAGTAGAAAAGCCACATAATAGTACAGAGAGCACCTCCCTCACATCAGCCTTCCCCATAAGACTCTCCCTCACATAACCCATTCCTAGCTAAAGCTTCCCCACCACATAAAACCATTTTTCCTCTTCACTACCAACACAAAACTCACAAGCTCCTTCTTAGGCTCTCAGCTGAAGGCAAGCACAAAGCCTCACAAAGCTAGCACACACAACCGAGCAAGCAGAGCCCAAGCACAACACTCACCCTCAGTTCATCCAACAACCCAAGCTCAAGCAAAACCCACTGCTCTCCCAAGCCATGCCCCTCTATTCCCACTGCCGATAGCAAGAACAGCAAGTCAAGCCAAGCTAGCACAAGCAAACCAGCCCCACTGCCAACCTTTGCAAGCAGAGCAAGCCCAACATCACCACCACCATAACCACCCACAAAAAGCAACCGTAGAAGAGGAGCAAAGGTGAAGGGGAAGACCGGCGGAGCAAGGACGACAAGAGGCGACTGGAACCATCAATGACCACCGAGGACCAAAGCGACCAACAAGAACACGGGGACAGAACCATCACCACATCATCATCTAGCACTACCATCCCATTTTCAAACCGACCAACAGAGGTAAACCCACTATTTTTTCCCCACTGTCATTCTTGCACAAGCCAAACCCCACTTCAAGAACTAAAAGATTTCACAGTAGCAATTTCCAGAGCATCATCCATTTCCATCACAGAGCAAGGGGGGACGAGTAGAGTAGTAGTATACCTCAGGCGACACGGCAGCATAGGTAGCACCACCACTAGTATCCCACTTCCATCATCATGTACATGCATCCAACAACCCACCTCTATTTCATCACCATGCATGAATGAAAGCCCACAGAAGCAAAAGAATAAGTGAATGAATCAACCACAAAACCGAAATCATAACAGGGAAAACAAGTTAATAAAAGTAGAACAAGGGGGAAACGAGGGAGAGCCAAGCGGTGGGGCTGAGTCGGCAGAGAGCAGGCGGTGTCAAGCGAGCCGAGGTGAGCGGCGCAGAGCTGAGCCGGCAGGGAGTAGGCAACGATAGGCCAAGCATCGAGAACGCAGGCATAAGCCGAGGGGGCCGAGGGGGCTCACGTGAGCGAGAGCAGGATGAGGCGGTCATGGCAAAGCCGCCGAGGCCAAGAGGAGGAGGACCAGGGAGCCGAGGAAGGCGTCGATGGGAGGAGGCGCCAAAGGAAGCTCTAGGGAGAAGAAGAAATGGAGATGAGGGAGGAATGAGGGAAATGGGGAATAGCAAGAAAGAATGGGGAAGAAGAAGCCCCAGATATTTCGGCCAAACCAAATAGGGAGCAGAGAGCAAATTACGTGAAGTGAGTAGAGAAAAAGGAAGAAATTAGGAAGGGGTATATAGGTAAATTCCAGTTTGAATTAATAGCAATATATTTAGCCATATAAAAATGAGCATTATTAATAATAAGTATCGGTGCTGTTTTTTTTTTAATTTGGTAATTTTTGGATTTTATTTAGAATTATTATATTTATTTGGCCCTTTCGCACGTATAGATTCCGGCGTTTCCGAAGAATTCTTGGACCCGTCCGTCGAAGCAACTCAAACCTTCAACGAAGGCAGGTCATAGACCCTTGATCATGTTGAAACCATTTTATAAAATTATATTGTTTTATATCTACATGCATTAATAGTTTATAATAAGCGCTTTGAGAATAGTTAATTACCCAATTGCCGATATGCCTCCTTGAATAATTGTGAATGACATATATCGTTGGACACCATAGGTTGGGTTAACTTGTAGTTGGAGATATTTAATTACCAACATGGGTGCGTAATATACTTAGCTATGCTCTTGTTGTACGATGGGATTCCTGATCACATGCTCATAAATGATTAAACTTGACTTAATAAAATATGGAATTGTGGTGCAGCCACTATTATTAAAAATTTGTTGTGCCATGGCAAGGGTTTCCATTTGGCCAAGTTGAACCCAAAAATGATTTATACTCGGGCGAGTGATTGTGCAGTAAAGGAGATAATTTTGGGATGTGGTTGTCTCACCTGAGTAGTCACTAAGGACTTAACTTTATGTGCCATTGATCTGGGCCTTACCGTACAACCACATGTCGAGGGTGGGGTGGACTTGGCCAACTAATTAGCAATGCTTTGATTCCGTTCTGTTTTGGTGGAAGTGTGAACTCTAGGTTAGACATTCACACTTGGCGTAAGAGGGGGCCGGTCCACTATGATGTTGTTTTGTAAGGTGCATATTGGGAGTTTTGGAGTCAGTCGGAGGCGAAACCTTAGCGAGCAGAACCAGGTCAAAACAGATCTTTGTAAAAGCCTTGTAATAATCACTTAGTCGCACACCTCGAAAGTGTGTTAAATAGACATTATATGATGATTATCCCTTGTGGGTCAAGCAGTACAACCTCTGTAGATGGTTAAAAACTATTCGAATACCCATGTCCCCGGTTATGGACAATGCCTGGTGATTTCACTTGAGGGGTAGATTTTTACAAAACTGTTGGAATGGTTTGGTTGGGAAGTGAATGGGTGTTCACCGCTTGTTGGTTGGGAAGTGAACAGGGTGTTCACTAGTCATTTCAAAGAACTTGTTTACTTATGTATTTAATCTTTTGAATTATGCTTTTCTATTTATTTATTGTATTTACTGTCAATACTGCTTTCTGCAAAATAGCCATAAAGCTATCCTTGTGTAATTCCCAGTTCAATCTTTAGAACTATATTTGACTTTCAACCATTTTATCAGGAATTAAAAAGGGGTTTCAGGATTTCTCTTGAAGAGGATTAAATCTTGGGCCAAAGGCCCATAGCCTTGGCCCATTAGTGGCAGCCAAAACCCCTAGGGCTACTGTAGTACGCCTATGCTATAGTGCCACACCGCCTGCTACAGTGTCGCCGCCACTACAGTAACCACCATCTCCATTGCTGCTGTCCAAGAAGAAGGAGGGAGGGAGAAGAACCCTTCGGGTGCCACTGGCCAAGGAGAAAAGAAGAGGAAGAGGGAGAAGGAAGGGGAGAGGAGAACCTCGCGGAGATTTGAGTGAACTCACACGTGTCTTCTAGGGTAATTATCATCTCCTCGTTGTTTGGTTCAATTCGTTTCTATGGTTTGATTTCATTTAGCGAATCGTTGTTCCTGCTGCAAATAAATCAATAATCTGTAGTCTTTTTGTTCTTAAGTTTTCGTCTAGTTCAAGCCGAAATTAGAAGTTAGGGTCTCCTAGCGATTTGTGGGATATGTTATTAGGTTTTCGTAGGATCTGAGTTTATGTTATTCGGAGTTGTAGTTTTGGGAGATACGACAATTCCTTTACTACTGTCCAGAAACCCTATCATATTACAACAGTCGTATTAACTATTAGATAATATTTTGTTAAATGCCGAATCAGAGTTGTATACCATTATGATATTTGTAGGCCATGTTCTTAGATTTCCAGATTGATAAAGAACTCAATGTTTGGATCATCCAATTAGAAGTTATAGCTGTTCTTGTGCTGCTGTCCATTTTTGTCTGTCAGTTCTGACAGTAGGTTTTCATCTGTTTGTTATGTTTAGTTACAGACAGAATTAGGAGTTTCCACCAACTAGGTTTATGTACATAATTTTGTTATCTTTCCATAGAATCTGAGTATGCCTTTTTATGATTAACATAGAGAAAGTTATGTATTTTAGAAAGCTACTGTCCAATTTTAGTTTTCTGCTAGTTGTTGTCATATTTGAGTAGACTAAATGATTAAACCATGGGTTTTGAGATTACGTTTGAGAGCGTTGCGAATACCGTTATATTACCTTGACAAACTTGTTTTGAGAAACTTAATTGTTGTAGGAGGAGTGACTTCGGGGTTAGTGGCACCTTCTTTACTTCCTAACGTGTCGCAATGCGAAAGTTAAGTACATATTGAATTAACTTGTATGTTTGTGTGGTTCAAATAGTTTGTATGGGTATGTCATGCTTGAATACTATGGATGATGAGTATTTCCGTTCTTATATGATTATGTTCATTGTTGATATCCATTCTCTTCTATGAGAGAATGCAATTATGTTATTCATTTCATTTCATTCATTCATGCCTCACCCACGGAAGTGGGTAATGAAAGTCCCATCATTCTAATATGGGAAAATAAGTCCCATCATTCCAATATGGGTGAATGGATCCCCGTATGAAAGATTCTTCGTACGGGCCTTGAATCCCCGTATTTTGATAATGCGGGCCTGAGTGAACACCGACGGGTGTTCACTGGCTATACCGGTATAAGCAGAAGAGAAGTGGACGCATTTTCATACTTGCATAAGATACATAGTATTTTCTTATGTATTCGAAATATTGTGAATGACATGTATTTGATTTGATGCTTTTCATGATATTCAATTGTATTTGCTGAGTCGTGGACTCACTCTTGCAAGTTTTATTTTTAGGTAACATTTGAGGACGACACGCTTTGGGGAGGGAGTAGTCACCTAGAATAACTCACTCTCTCACTTATGTCACAATTTGGATAATAAATCTGTGACTATCTTTCATATGAGAGTTATGAATTGTAATAATTGGTGTCATGATGTTTTCTATTGATCGTCCTTAAGTTTTGTTCGTACTGGTTGATGTTTTACATTAACTAGATATACCCTTGATGTTATTCTTCTTGACTGAACGTTATAATCTAAAATTTAGAGATTACATACTTGCTGAAGTTTAGGTTGCTTAATGTAACAATACTCTTGTGAGTTGATGTTTAGCTGTCAGTAGATATTAAATTGTTGGAATAAATTCTTATTTTTAATTTGTGTTATAAGATTAGGTAGCATCTTGGCTCTCGCATAGTCAGGGTGTTACAGTTGGTATCAGAGCGGGCTTTAGGTCCATGGTGAATAGGTTAACAACTTAGGTAACTTAATTTCCTAAAATTTGTTAATGGTTAATTAACCTAAAAACTTGACACACTGGTGCACAGTAGGAGGGGATGGGTCAAGCAATGCATTTCCGTTTCCGTTATGTTTCATTGTTAATCTATGAGATTATACAATTTTCAATACCTATGAATTTATTCAATGATTGTTATGAGATGATCTTGTATACTCATAATTGATTATATTGGTTATATGTGATGATGGTTGATGTTGAGAGGTTGAGATCGTGGTTGTGGCCCTGGGCTTTGCCAGGTTACACCACCGTTCATGGTATGGGAATAGGGAAGTAACGACCCCGAGTACCATTGTTATGTGTTGAGGATGAGTTTCTTTAGAAATGTTGTTCTCTTCCTTGAGTTTGAATTTGGCCAATTCTTGTCCAGTTGTGGCTATTGAATTTCTCTTGGGTTAGTGGTTCATTGCAGTTGATGGGTTTCAATAGTTCTTTAATTGATTCTCTAAAACAATTGTTGTTTTTCCGACTATTGAGTTGCTTTTGCTACTCGTGAACATTGTTAATTGGCGAGCTTGTTATTTCCATGGTTGTTCCATCTTTCCTATTGGAGAACATGACTCAATTACTCGTTTGATATTTTGGATAATGAAAGTTTCTGTTGCAAATTCGTTAGCATGTGAAAGCTTTGGGTTCTATGTATTTCTTTTGGATTATTTCGAGTGTTGAAGTTTCATTTTTTTCTTTTTCTGAAAGAGAGTATTAAAACTCCTTTGTGGTGTCTTGATGTGTTTAAATGGAAGGTGGTAATCATATAGATTAATTGATAAGGTATGAAATATCAAGATGGGACTTTTGTGTGGCGCATAATTAATTTCAACTAACATCTTTGGAATTGTACTTGATTAATTTGATGTTGTCTTCTAGTAGTTCTTGATGAATTGTGATTATGAGTTTGGCTATACCTAACTGGAATCAATAGAGTTCTTAAGACGTATGGAACATTGATGAACTGGTCTGGTTATTAAAATTGTTTAGTTGCTAAACTTGTTGGATTATTTAGTCCCAATGGATTAATCTAAATACGTGGAAAGGGAAACTGGAGGAGTGCTAAGTTATTACCTTAATAGATATTATTCGTGGGGTTATCTTTTCTATAGATACTTGATGATCATATATGGTTGTTAGATTTACATATTCCTTAGTATGATTAATTATTGGAATTGTGTACAAAAGGTTGAAGGGATTGAATATCGGTGGATCTAGAATTTATGAGAGGGGTTTTGGATAGTTCTTCTATATAGAATGACGCGATGAATTTGGTTGTAGCATTGTTGAGACTTTTGATCGACGAAAGATTTCGATTCTTGAAGTTTTAGTGTGATTTTGCTGAAATATAAACATGAGGAGGAATAGTTGAATATGTGTTTGTAAATATTCATGTGATTCACAAAGGAAAGTAGATAGCAACTAGACTTCATAATGAAGCCAATTGATAACAACGATGGTTGGAGTGCAATTATTGTTTGTTAAGGTATGGTGTTGAGCATCACTAAGAGTTGAACTGACGTGATTTAATAGGTGGCTTATGCCTACATGATTGTGGAATCGTCGGATGATAGCATGTCCTTGATGAATGGGTTTTGCTAAAACCTTTTAATTTGTGTAGTAGATCACCTCTAGAATAAAGTGGTTGTTATAGTAAGGTTGTCAGCAATGGATTGTGAATGCGTTGTTGATTCTTATAGAAAGAAAGTAATTTAATCGTCTTCCGTGATATCGTTTAAATGAAATATTTTGAGTTTAGAATTCGTGATCTTTTGGAGTTTAGGATTTATGTGGTAGCTGAAAATGGATTCGAGCATAATGATGTGTTGGAAAGATCTATTGGTTCTTAAGTGATTCATGTGATTTGGACTTAAAAACTCTTTTGGTCTGAGTTGGTAGAATGGTATTGTAATCAAAGAAAATTATTTTCTTTGTTAAAGGATAGAGTGTAGTGGAAGTATTCGAGGTTGGAGTTAAGTTTTGTAACTTGCAACTTATTAAAGTGCGTTTAACTTTTATGTCGTTGCCGCTAAAAGGTTTCTTGAGTTTCAAAAACTGTTTTATTGTTATTCGTTGAGGGTTGAAATTCTTTTCTTCTGGGACATGTGCTCTCAACTGTAATCTCGTCTTTTATTTTTTGAGATCATCACTATTGGACTATTTCTCTTGGTCTCGTGGTCACTACGAGGAGTAACGCTTTCCTGTGTGCTGAACTTGTCTTTGTTTGCCTCTTTCTTTTGAGAAGGGATCAACATACTTATGTTGTAAAGTATTGTAAAGTATAAAATGGCATCTGGTTGGTGGTGGTCTAGTAAATGATAGTGGTGAGATTTTGGGTACCAAGCTATTTGAAGAGCAATTGAAGGTGAATTGGTTTTGACCTATAACTCTTGGAGATAATTTGATTTAAATAGAATGATTGTCATTGAAGTAAAACCAATTAGTGTTACAACTAGTAGAACTTATAGTGAATTGTAATCCAAGAACTTTAGTTCATGTTGGAATGTTAGGATTATCAAAAGTATGAGAATCTTGATCAACTTATTAGAGTATCACGGTTGGGTAAGTTTGCGAGGTTGTGTAGGTGATTTATGATGATGTGGTTTAATGAGATTGGGATTAGCAAAGTAATCTAATAGTTATGGCAACTAATGGTAAAGCAGAGATTGTTGGGTTATTGTCTTGGGTTATTGTCAGGTATGTCTTGGCTTCAGTGAGTAACCCTCTGGGGGTTAGAATATCTCTAAAGATAATTTGTGTTTACATGTTGGTGTTTTATGCTAGATCCTTAGTTGTTCAATGATTATGTGTAGAACTAGTAGAATAATAGTGGATTTCGAATAGTGAGATGATCATTGATAGAACCCTTTTGATGTAGTAAATGAAAGTGTGTGATGTGAATTTCAAGTTGATTAAGCTTAATGGATTGAGGTGATATGACTGTAGAGTGAAATCTATGTGGAGGTGCATTGAGAATTATTTGTCAAAGTAATTATGTTAGTAAAGGAGTTGGCTAGAGTATAATCTTGTGGGGTCAGTAGAGTCCCTCTACAAAGGTATGGTTGGTGTTTTTAGTTTGAGCATAGTGTTGAGGTTGCCAATTTGAGAGAAATGAGTTAGTGTGTTATGCGATGATTTGGAATCCCATAGTTTAAGGGAAGTTAAATTCTAAAAGAAATGATTGAAAAAAAATATTGTTATCTCAGGTAGTGAAATGTTCTTTTGATTCTTGTTTGAGCTGTGTGTGTTATGACAGATGTCATTTGTAATTTGAATTGGCTTTATGTTGGCATGTGTGGTTCTTTCCGGTTTAGAAAGAATAAAGGAAATGATCGATTTTGGGCATTCGAGTGATTTCACGTTTGGCTTACATGGTGTCTATTTGTAAATTGCCTAATTAGAAAATGGAAAGGTTTTCATGATGAATCTACAATCACTACTACAAAACAGGCTATAGTAGACGCCCCATCACAGACGGTTCCTATGGAACCGTCTGTGTTGGGTCTATCGGGACCGGATATAGCCTATCACAGACGGTTCTTATTATGAACCGTCTGTGATACGCACTTATCACAAACGGTTTTTTAATAGAACCGTCTGTGATCATTCATAGACGGTTCTATTAACAAACCGTCTGTGATAATCACCGTTATCACAGACGGTTTGTAATTAGAACCGTCTGTGAATGATCACAGACGGTTCTATTAAAAAACCGTTTGTGATAGTTACATATCATAGACGGTTCTCAACAAGAACCGTCTCTGATTGTTGGGCAGGAAACGAAAATTTGGACATAATGGGCGGGCTGCTGAAACTCGCTTTATATAACCTTGCGCCTCTGCTGTCTCTCCTCCTCACACCTCATACCTCCATCTCCTCCTCTGTCGTTTCTCCTCCTCACACCTTGCGCCTGCCTCCCAGAGCTTGTCGCCATGCCCTCCTCCAACTCGCCCTGGCCTCATCGTCACTAGCCTCCTCTGAACCGTCGCCCTCGGCCTCCTCCACCTCGCCCCGGCCTCATCGTCACTGGCCTCCCACGACCTCGTCGCCTCGGCCTCCTCCACTTCGTCGCCCCGGCCTCCCACGACCTCACTCTCTCTACTCCCCCCTTTGCTTTGTGATGTGGATTACTGAGAGCTAGTGTTAGTGCTCTGTAAATGGATTGAGTTGATGCTACTGTGATGTGGGTGATGCTGTGGTTTATTGTTGGAGGCTCTCTGTGCATGTGTAGTTCATGTTGAGTTATTTGGTTTG
The DNA here is from genome assembly GCA_036346405.1 of Phyllostachys edulis. Taxonomy (NCBI): domain Eukaryota; kingdom Viridiplantae; phylum Streptophyta; class Magnoliopsida; order Poales; family Poaceae; genus Phyllostachys; species Phyllostachys edulis. Next base: position 60,606,628 of record CM070548.1, read on the forward strand.
GGCAAAAATATAGATGGTAGATCGCGCACTGTCCGTTAAAACCGTCATAACTTTTGCATACGAACTCGGATTGCGACGTTCTTTGGCTCGTTGCAAAGCTAACGAAAAGTTCAATCCGAAAATCCATAAAGTCCATATCAAATTCATTCGTGACGCTCAGGAGACTCCAAACAAAGTGTAAACCCCCAAAAAAAGGTCGTTTAGGGCCTCAAAACAGCCTCCGAAGTTTTAGTAGCCGTTTTCGATTTTTTTTGCAACAGAAATGGCTATCACAGATAGTTTTAAACAAGAACCGTCTGTGAAACTCATCACAGACAGTTCTTGTTCAAAACCGTCTGTGAAAACTTTATCACAGAAGAACCGTCTGTGATAATAGCCTTCACAGACGGTTTCAATAAGAAAAACCGTCTGTGATAGTGCATATCACAGATGGTTTTGAACCGTCTGTGATAACTGCCTGTTATCATAACCAACAAATATAGACGGTTCGGAAACCGTCTGTGATGACGGTTCCGAACCGTCTGTAATGAGGCTTCCTGTAGTAGTGAATTCTGGATTTAACTATTTTGGTGGGGTGTTGGTAACGTGTGGTTGCGATGAAAGTCCTTTATCTTCATTTGGGTTTTGTTTGAAAAAGAGTTTGTTTAAAGCGAGTTCTGTTGTGTGCCCCTGGTAAAAAGAGGTACTTCTTGATAAGGTGAAGTGAACGTATGAGAGAGGGAACCAGAGGTTCCATGTGGATTATGCGGGTTTTGTGGTTTGGTTACAAAGGGAGGTTTAGCCCAAAGTTTGTTGATTTGTTTTCGTTAGTTGCGGGGAGTTTGGAAGTTAGCATATCGTTAGAACTCTCTCGAATCCTGGCACAGGATACACAACGTTTTGTATGACCCGATGTTGAGGGAAATCTAGAGAGATCTAGAGTATGAGTTTTCATTGGAGCCGTTGGCCATCGAGTAAGACCTTACCTTCGAGTCCCGTTCGGCTCATGTATCTAGTAAGTCGAAGAGGGTGTTGATGCAAAAGACATTGTGGTATGTCAAGTTGATGGGGTCAGATCAAACAGAGTGGGAAGCGACTTGTGAGTTGGGGCCTCGCATGCGTGAGCCTTATGTAGAGTTGTTCACACCGGGTATGTGTTAATGGTTGTTAAGTTCAGTTTTGGTGCTCCTTCGAGTGAATCAGCGAGAAGAATTCGGGGTCGAATTCTGTTTAAGGGGGTAGAATGTAATATTCCGAAATTAACTAAAAAAGAAAAGCGTTTTAGAGAGGAGGATTGATTTAGGAAATGAGTTTAACAAGATTTTTGGGGGAAAATCTACGTAAGCAAGAGAACCTGGACCGTGGGCTTTTGGCCCACGGTGTTTGGCCCAGTAGGGAGCCGACCCAAATGGAGGGGGTAGCCAACCCTAGTCCCTTCCCCCTCCCATGTGCCCCTCCCCCTCCCTCATTTTCCTCCAGCCGCCACCCCTCCCTAATTCCCCTTGTGCCTCCCCCTCCTGCAGCCCTTCCCTCCCAGCCGAAACATCTTGCATTGCTACAGTGTATGACTGGATAATTTGGGGCTGCAAGTTTGTATGGATCTATGGTGGAATCAACAGTACAAGTGAAGGGAAGAGAGAACAGAAAAGAAGAAGAGGGAGAGGGAGAGGGAGAAGTAAGGGGAGAGGAAATTCTCGTGGGGATTTCAGCGGGTTTCAGCATGTCTTCAATGGTGACTTTCAGTTCTTTGTTGTTTTTGTTTAATTCTTTTCTATGCTGTGGATTTCGAGTAGCAGATCGGGTTTTTCCTGTTGATAGTTGTACTGTAGTTTTGAAGTTTATAACTACGAAATTAGGTTTGATCATCTCCTAAAGAATTGTGGGTAATTTCAGTAGCTTTCCGTAGAATCTTCATTCGCATTATTTGGATGTTTAGTTTTCGAGTTATGGTCTTTACAATACTGCTGTCCAGAATCTCTGTCACTTTATAGCAATCGTAGTATTTGATATATTAAAAATAGATAACGGCTGAATCAAAGATGTTGACCAACATGACTTTTGTAGGTAATTCTTTTATCTTTCCAGAATGTCAAACAACACAATTTTTGGATCAACCAAATAAAAGTTATGGTTATTTCAATCCTACTGTCCAAAAGGCCTATCAGATTCTGACAATGTTAGTAATCTGTTTGTTAAAATTAGATAAGAGCCAAATTAGGAGATCCGGCCAACTTTACTATTGTAGACAATTTTGTAAGCTTTCCATAGAGACCGAGAATGCATTTTTTTATAAGCATAATGGGAGTTAGGGATTTTAGAATGTTGATGTCCAGTATCGAGTTACTACTAGTTCGTTATTTTGCTTGAGTAGATTAAATATATGAAATATTGGATTTTGGAGTGCGGATAAGAGCATTGTGAGTAAGCGTTGTTCTATTTTTGTCAAAGCTTGTTTTGAGAAAAATATTTATTGCAGGCGGAGTGACCTTAGGTTTGGTTTCGCCTTCACTACATTCTAATTTGTCGCAACGCGAAAGGCAAGTACAATTTAGAGTCATATTGGATGCTTGATTGTACAAATTGGTTAAATGAATATAATATGGTTAAACTTATGAAGTATGAGTATTTTCCATTGTTTACATGCTTCCGTTAATTGTTGATATCAATTGGAAAGTGGAAGTATTCATTACATTCATTTTAAGCATTCATGTTTAACCTCATGGGAGTAGGTATTGAGATCCCCATATTTTTAATATAGGCAACTAGATCTCCGTATGAAAAATTCTTCACACGGGCAATGGATCCCCGCATTTTGAGAATGCGGGCATGAGTGAACACCGACGGGTGTTACACTTGGCTATACCGGTATATGCAGAAGAGAAGTGGAGTCATATGCATGATTTGCATCACGTTCATAGCATTTATATATGTATTTGATATATTGAGAATGATCTGTCATCGATTCAGTGTTTCATATGTTGTTCATTTGTACTTGCTAGGTCATAAACTTACACTTTCTATTTATTGTTTTAGGTGATCGTTGAAGACGACATGCATTGGGTGGAAGTAGTTCACGGGATGCATTTCATCTTGTTACACATTCCTTCACTTAAATAATATTTATGTTACCTCCATTCAGTTAGAAACTCTTAATGTAATAATTGGTTATCTGGTACTTCCAATAGTTTCCTTTAGAATTTATCAATGTTATATAATGATTTTATCTATTTGAAACTTGTTCATGATGCGGATAATCTTGTTTGAATTGTAATAATTATGGTTTTGGTATTTAGTCGCTTGCTGTATTTTATGTTAGTAATGCTATTAAAAATGATGATTGATGTCTAGCTATCATTCGTTGTTGATTTGTTAAAGAAAATGTGTAGTATTGGTTAGAAATAGTAATTGTAGGGTACATCTTCGCTTATGAAAAGCCAGTGTATTACACATCTCCTCCAGTAGCCTCTCGCGTTCTATACGTATGTCGCGGATCGTCATGATCAGTGTAGCAGCGATCGCACCAGTGCCTCTACGGTATCTACCCGTTCAGGGGTGGAACGTTGTACGCCGGTGTGCTAGCACCAGTGTGCATGGCAGGGCCTTTGGGCAGGTGACGGCTATAGTTTCGGTGGGTGGTGCAAAATCCTCCCAAAAGTCCCAAACATCCCCTTATAAAGAGCCTCTAACTGATCCCTACGTTACAAACTCATTATGGCTCTTAACTGCATACGGATTATAATCCGATTTAAGCCTCTAATGGATCTAATTCAAATTAGTTTGTTCCAACCCATTAAGTGTGCGACCCTATAGGTTCACGCATAATCGGCCATGATCCGAAAACTCTTTTCCTATCCACAAGTCGGTAGTGGTTCCTAGCAGGACATAGCGATTCTTGAATACACATAAAGAACATATCGGATGAACCTTTATAAAACTCATGTGTTGATCCTTTTGCCTCACGATACCAGATCGAACTCAAGGTGAGATGCATGTCATCCTATGATAGTTCGATCATTATTCACTCGATCTTGCAGTGGATTACTTAGTTGTAGTTGACCCCTCAACCATATTAGGCATGACTATGCACTTTCTTAATCCAACCACAACGTGGGGTCCATAGATATCTCTCCTGTTAAATAGGATGGGCAAATTCCATCTTGATCACTCGTATTCCTCTACATGTTTCATACTAAACCCGAAAGCTACCTTTATGGCAACCAATTTATTAAGTAACGTTTGATAACTCCTAAGTAAACTATTACACATGTAAGAAACCATGACGACCTCAGGTCTGAGAATCTCACATACACTATATATGCGACCAACTGATGACACTTAAGAATATGACAATTCTCGCAGTGTCTCAAGGCAGGTCATTCCAACACTATGTTTTCAACATATGTCCATATTATTGATTTGATATCTCATATCCATTATTCGTGAAAACGTTGTCATCAATCAATACATATTCTGATCTATAAATTATAAGTGTCACACATAATGATATAAGATCAAGGATATTTAAAATGACATCATAAACATAAATAGATAGTTTTACGAACAAGTCACATACTTGTCAATCAATATAAATGATATTTCATTTAAAGGATAAAATAACATTATTAAAAAATTCATAAACATATAAACGATAAAACCATCTATTTTCTTTTGGTCATATCACCAATTTTACGCAACGCTGCACTCATTTAATGACTGCACGCGGCCTCGGCGGACAACGAGCTTCGAACGTCGGCGCGCGCGCAATCGCGTTGTCGGCCGGACGAACGCGTGGTCGCCTGACAACACCCTTACATTCCTCCACCTGACCGTATCTGCACCGTTCACGTGGAACGCCTGGCTGCACGTCGCCTCCACCCGGAATCCCATGTCGCCACTCCCGCCGCCGCCATGTCCGGCCGGACTCCCCTGGCGACGCCGCTTCCCACGTGCGAGCGCAACATGGTACATAGGCGGCGGCGCCGCCTCGGCAACGACCGTGCCGCCGCAGTACACGCCGGCAACGAGCGTGTCGAACCGGACGTTGGCCTTCTTGTTGGGGTTTTCGGCGGCCAGCCTGACGCCGAAATCGCCAGAGAGGACGCCGGAGGAAGAGGGGCTGAACGACAGAGACGAGATGGTCAAGGAGACGACGGCGGCGAACACGATAGCTACGAGTGCAACGCCGAGCCAGATGAAGCGGCGCCAGTTCGAGATGAAGCGGTGCCAGTTCGCCGGCCCTGGCCGGTTCGTGTAAACGGTGGCCGGCGCTTCAGCCTGGTCATCGGATGCGATGCCACTGAGCACCGCATGCAACTCATTATGGTGGCCAGAGTAGTCCGTTGCTTAAAACAAGTCAGAACTGGCCTAGGAATGATGCCGGCGTTGGGGTGCTCGGTTGCTTAAATGGCCGGCGATCAAACCTCCCTAGCTAGTCTTAAAAAACATTCGTCTTTTTTTTTCCATACAAAGCCACCCTGCCTGTAACTCACCTGGCAAAGATCAAAGAAACACGGACTTGGGGCTTGTTTGGATTAAGACCTGGGTTCCATGCCTGGAAAAAATTGGTGCCTGGAGGTAGCCTGGAAAGTAGATGATTTTTGCCTGATTAGGCAAATCTGAAGATGAGTTGTTTGGTTGGAAGCCTGTGCCTGAAAATAGTGAATGAAAAATAGACCGACGGATCGAAGATTCAACGGTGTGGATGGAGACATGGAGCTGCCTGGCAGGCATAGAACTCCAGGCGCTCATTTTCAGTGACTGGGGGCTGTTACCTGGCCTGACAGGAAGCATCGCTCAGGAAGTGAAGCAAACAACGTTGAGGTGGACTCCAGGCTGCTATCGGCACCAGGCAAACTCATCCAGGTAATGAAGCAAACAAACCCTTGGTCCGTTGCATGAGCCAAACGCCTAGCTGAAATATTGCTAGGCGCGTAATCTAGAAGTCTCCCGGCTTTGCTTTTGTTTTTTTTTCTGCTTGGCTTGCTCGACTCTGTATTCTCCTTCTCTATCAATGCAATGGCAGATCTGCCTTTCAAAAAATAAACCACAACAGAAATAGGCGGTTGATGTTAGCTGCAGCATCACAATAACGTCGTCAGAAGAAGCGATCATAGCACAATGCATCAATGGCGACCAAAACACCAGACTAATTGGAAGACCAAGATCAGCATGCTGCAGCTCTAGTCGCACGCAGAATAGCATCAAACCACAGGATTGCAACTGCTAATGTCATGCAAAGCAAAGATTGCTTCATCTAATCTGTGTTCAAATCTGGAAGTCACTGCAAGATTCTACAACAGATAAACTTAGCTGATGACCTCTGTATATTTCCCGCGATAACGACTGATAATACACTCTCTTCCTCTCTCCTACTAAAAGATAGACCGTTGGATCTATGGTTGGTCAGGTTAGTGAATTGTTAACCACATCTGAGGATACTTCCGCAATCTTTCTTCTGAGTGGGATCAGGGGAGGCTGTTGTTAAAGGCCATAGCCACCTCTCGGGGGCGCAGGAACAGAGCTGCCGTCTAGGCTGAGCTTTGCCATGTCAAGCATCTGCCAGTTGAATGCTGATGGGTCGGCTCCAAAAGAGCTCGTCTCAAAGCAAGTGACACTTCTGCTCCTGCGGTGACGCACAGAGATCTGCTTCAACCTCTCAGTTTCCTTCTTCAGGATCTGCGTTTGACCTGCAGATTGCATTTCAAGCCATTCAGTGAGGTGCATATGAATCATCACTTTCTAAAACGAGTGGCACATGCTTCAAGCAACAAAATCACAAATTTCCTATTCATTGACAAACATTAGGATGGACCACCAAATATCAAAATTGGTAGCATATCTAGTGCAAAACTGCAAACTAATAATTTGATGCAACGATGCCAATCACTTCGTTTCAGGCATCAAATTAACCTAAAGAATTTCCAAAACTGCGAGTGAATGTGATTCTCAAGTTAGTTTACTTCTGTACATCATTTCAAGTTCAAAGTCAATATTTGTTAGGAGAAACAAAAAAAAGGAAAGAAATGAATATTAAAAAGAAAATAGAAAACAGATAGAAGTTACAGTTTGCAGCAAATTTTGTCTCCCTCCCTCTGAACTAAATATTTTAAAGGGTACGGTGGTACAAGCCTCATGAGTCATGACTACCTCTACAATATTTTTTAAAAAAAATTCGTGCTGATTTGGGGCCCAAACAAAAGTATGATAAGCACCTAGCTATTGATTTCCAGTAGACATGCCCCCATCTGGTCAGGCCATCAATGTAGAAGCAACAGTAGAAGGTTTTGATAATTATTGAAATGCCCTACAATCCTGAAGTACAAAATGTGTTGGTCATGGAAACACTAACTATTAAACTACCATTGTTTTGCCTTTTGGAATTTTGATAGGAGGAAAAACCTCCTGTTCTCACCAGCTACACTGTTTAATTCCACTCTGATGTAGAGTTCAGTTTGACTAAAAGCGAAAGCTCCACGCTGATGTTCAATTCAGTTTGACAAAAAAAAAAAAAAAGCAAAAGCTACACAGGGATGTGGAATTCAGTTTTTTCAGGCAATGAACAATGAGCTTGAGTGCATAGCCAATATTCAACATGTGACCATGACTTGCACAATAGCAGAAACATGAAACTTCAGAAGGACCAACAAAAGTTATCAGAGTCAAACACCATTTAGCTCCATTTAATATGTCTGGTTCAGTAGTACTAGTTTCACTAATGATATCTAAATTCTAATGACAATGCATATGATTCTTCAGGTTAGAGTCCTTTGGTTATAGTTTCTTGTTGATTAACTATATAAATGTCACTTAAATTCATCACGGCTTAAAAGCCGGCATACTCTAAAGCATGCCAGTTTTTCTCAAAAAAGAAAAAAATCATGCCAGCTAAAAAAGCAAATGGTCCCAGACATACCATCATTGATTAGTTTTGCCTGCTGAAGACTAGCAATCTGTCTCCTCAGTTGCTTGTTTTCCATTGATAGAGCATTACGAAGCTGGAAAAGAGATGCTACTCTTACAGCCAAACCAGCTCCCATGTTCTAAAAAGCAGAAAACGAACATATTGTCATAAAAAAAGGTACTGCTGAAATCCTCAACAAATAAATAACATAAAAAATCAGCAAAATTACCTGAAGTGAGTCAACAGTTCTTTCAAGATCAGCAATGTATTGAAGTTTCCGGACCCTAGATCTTTGCCCTGAGCGCCTGCAGAAATGTTCATTTGCTGAATAGGTACCGACAGGTCGAATTTCTCAATGGATATGATGTTTTCTTTTGCTTCTTAGTGTGCATAAAAGAACACTTCAACATTAACTAAACGAAAAGTTTCAGGTATGCATTATGCAACATAAACAATTGCACATGAAAAGAAATTATAAATTACAGATAGACAATTTCACCTCGTCAAGACATCAACCCACATATAGCATCCAAGAATTATTAGAAATCCAACATATGTACTAAAATGGCCTTGATGGAACAATTCTTGCATGATTCACTTATCACATTAGAAGCAACAGATTCACTTGTCAGTTGTCACATTAGAAGCAACAGCTTGAATACCAGATCCATTAATTACTCTTTGAAATTTGGTTTAACACAATAAAACGGATTATAAAAATATCATACCCGCATATATGTCAATAGACATGCATCCAAGATTTACTGTAATGCCGTTTTGAATTGCTTGACTGTATGCTTAGCGGAAAGTTGTGACAGCATGAACACACGGACATATTACTAAAGAAATTTCTTATCAACATCAGACATTGAAAGTTATCACAATTCCAATTAGCATTTTAGAGCCTCTAATCAGTAAAGCTAGTACCAAATCAAATTATTATCACTTTCTGGAACAAATGAAGGAAACACAGCGCTGTATATTTCATTGTAAGAAGTCCGTGCAGTTTATACATCTAGAAAAAGAATTCTGGCAGCCACTTATTGATGCAGGACTTTGACAGCCCGAGGACAAATACTTGCAACACTTACAGGCACCTGTTGCTGTCACAAAAGTCATGGAATGAGTATCATAGTGAATTTTAACCACACTGGATACCTGCACAATTTGGAAGTATGTGCTAACAAGATAAGATAAATTAAATTCTATCTGGAATGGATACTTCTGGTGAAAGAACTCAAAATTTTCAGTGTCACACAATAAGATGTACAACAGTTATTTAGATTAGCATTTAATTTTATCCTCTAAAGCACAATGTTATCAGGCTATCATCTATCCGGATCAAGTGGTCTTTCAATTGCCAAGAGTGCAAAGTCTAATATTTCACTTGATATACTTTCTAGCATTTTTCACAGCAAATGTCACATTTCTAGTTACATCCTATAATTTCATCAACTGGTGTGAACTTGTATTTTTAGGGGAATTGAATGGTAACAACATGAATCAAAGAACATTTGATGAAGGTACACTGGGATAGATTTCATATACATACAACACTGTACCTTTTAAATGACTTCTCTTGATCAGTATGGCTTAAAGCATCACTTGCATCCCCTGTTCCATTGGCCACATTACCATGCACACCACTTGAAGCGTCAATAGTCAGGTACTGCAAGGGATTGCTAGGGACATTCTCCAGGACAGCATTTACCATGGAACTCTCTGAACTGGTCAGCCTACCCTTCTGTCTTGGCGAATTTGGCCCATAAACACAGCTACCTTCAATCCCGCAACCACTTTCACCCCCTCCCACAGTATCCAATGCCTCCCCAGTTTCACCATCCAGCTGCTGGTCCCTTCCTCAATCGGATAAATTGGGCTCTGGAATGTCTTCAGCACATCCAAGATAGCATCGGAATCACTGCAAGCTCTCCTGAGAGGAAGAAGACTGGGGACTTTCCCAGAATCTGCGAGAAGATCATCGAACCAACATGGCGGCTCACCAAATAACAGATCCTCCGATGGAAACCTGCAGCTCTGTGTGAACAAGCTGTCATCTCTTCTTGTGATCTGAGGACCCAGTGGCGGGCAGCGGGGAGGGAGGTGGGGCGACCGAGACATGGTGATAGGTACAAGCTCGCGTCTTTTCGATGCCGCTCTCCTTCTTGTTCTGCTGTTTAACTACAGCCCATCCAACATCCCCTCCTTCCTCCTGCTCATTTGCGAAACCAGCAACGGATGAGCACATAAAACATCTGACAAAGGAACACAGAAATAAAGCACCAAGTAGAAATCAAAGCACCCTGGTAAACTACATTGCCACAGACGTTTTTCCCATTGCAGAAAATTATCTTGTGTGGGATCAGAACTGAACAAACGAAAAAATTAAGAAAAGCATGAACAAAAACTGGCCGAAATTAAAATGTGGATGCCACAGTAAATTTCCTCGTTAAAAACATCAAAATTGCAAATTAATGTTGAAGAGCAAACTACAATGCCTCTGTAGTGCTCAACTGAAACTAATGCATCCAAAAGTGGGGGGAGAACAATTCAGTAAACAAAATAGGGGTTTGCCAGAAAAACACCAATGTTTCAAGCAGGGCGTTGGCGTGGGGGGTCAGTTGTAGCACCAAAATTTTGGGGAAACAAGATGCTATTAGGACAACAATCGAATCAAATCCGCGACAAACTGGATGGATCGGAGCATCTTGGAAATGAGGAAGGAAAGACTCGGATTTGATTGCTCGCAGCAAAGAACGAAACACTACTAGAACAATCCGAGCAAGCTACGTTAGGGCTTCCGTACCAACAGAAGAATGATGCCTGGATGGATCTCCTGCCCAATCTACGCCAGCCCGGCCTGCCACGCTTCTTATCCGGCGCTGGCCAAGGGAGGGAGGGTTCGGCGGCGCTCGACTCGGGAGGGGTGGGACCTGGGAGGGGGTATAGGGTATTGGCGAAATTTGGAAAGAACCACTCGGAATGGAAACTTTTGTGAAACGGCACACATAATCTTTCTTTCTTTCTTTTTTTTTTTTTTTGAGACGGCACGCAGAATCTGGTTTCATTTGCTACTTGACAGTTTGAATTTTTTTTTATTATTATTTAATCCTTTTTTAATTATATTTTAAAATTAACCCATCGCGAACTTTTTTCTAAATCTGACCTTTTTGGTCACGCCACCTCCCGTGGCATGACAAAATCAAACTGTCACGCCACCACTGGTGGTGTGGCCAAAGGCGCCACGTAAGCCCTCGCCCATGCGCCGTGCCAGCGTGGACGCTTGCATGGCCCATGTCACGCCATGCGTGAGGGCGTGACAATACGCCCTGTCACGCCAACTCTAATGGCGTGACAGTGGTGATTTAGTTGCGGGCTCGCGGCCGCCGATTCATTTCTTCTTTTTCCCCCGACGCCTTTCTTCCTCCCGGTCCTCTTCCTCTCGATTAAGTAAATCGCCGCCCCATGAATTCCGCAAATCCTGCTCCCGCGTCGTCCTCGCCCGCGCCTCCTCCACGCCGCCTCCTCCACGCCTCTCCACGGCGGCCTCGTCCACGCGGCCTCCTCCACGCATCCTCCACGCCGGCCTCGTCCCACGCCGCCGCGTCCTCCACGCCTCCTCCACGGCGGCCTCCTCCTGCCCAGCCATGACCTCCACGCCTCCTCCACGGCGGCCTCGTCCTGCCGGGCTCCTCCACGCCTCCTCTCCACCGTGCGCGTCCTGTCCAGCCTCCTCCACGCGGCTTTGCTCCGCCTTGACCCGTCTGTGGCCTACTCCCCATGCCTGCACGTCCTCCACGCCGTCTTCGTGGCCAGGTTTGGCAGTCGGCTTGTCCTCCACCATCAAGCACCGGGCTCTCCTCCCTTCGTCCACCAGTAGAGAAGGTAAACCACGAGTCGTCTCTCATCATCTTGTGCTTAGGATAATCAGTGATGATGTTGCCGGATGTGGACATTGCTTGTTGAATGTGTGAATGTGTGAATGTGTAATAATGTTTTGGTTCGGTTAGTGGTAGCACTTAGGAGAATCCTGTGAGCAATTTGAACAAATCAGCCATGGTAGTACTTAGGAAGACAATGCCGATGTTGTGGAAGGGCAAACAACTGCTTGAGATGAGCCAGTCATACAGTGACTCACAGTGTGATGCATGCTCGTAGGAAACACGAAGTATAGTGGTAAGCACTGCCTTTTTCTCTCACCGCATCGCCTTGACACCTAAAGAGCTAGCCTTCAATTCAGTGAGCTCATGTCGTGTTCTTGTGCAAGTTCTCGTCTCGTCTCATAAGTTAGACGAAGAAAAAAAATTGGTGCCAAGATTTTTATTTTTTGGTGTGGTTGTCATCGCACATGGCCTGCCTTTTTCCACTCGCATACGTTTCTCCCTAATCGAGTCGTCATCAAGTCATTGCTTCCATCAAGCTTCAATTGTTATCCTAAGAAAAGATTAGGCTAGCATTGGTCCTTGTGAAAGAAAATTAGTGACATTGGCTGGTTTTCCATGGCCATGCTACAAGCTAGCAGCTTCTTGCTATCCTTGTGCTTTACTAGCTACTTTGTTCATTTCATGTATTATTATTATTGCCTACCTTACCTTATCTACAGTCTTTAGTACACATGGTGCAATGCAAAGCTACCACTTAGCATTGTAAAGTCCTTGATGACCACTCATGGTGTGACAAGTCACTTTCTCATGACAACATTCTTTGGAATCAAATCACTAGTGGTTTGTATTGTTTCTCAAATGGACGAGATGGCACCATGTAATTGATTTAGTATTCACTCTGTACTTGGTAAGAAAGGGAAGGTGGTATAGGGATAAGGTGAGAAACATGAACAATCAATTAATGTGGTCATATTAAATTGCTTGCTCTTTCTTTTTTGCTTTTGTAAACTGCTTTAGTCCAATTAAGCGTGAGATGAAATTAAATTATCTACAAGCAGTTGATTAGATTAATTGAACTTGAGATATCTCTGTACATGCCCCCCTCCTCCTAACTTTTATGTATGTTTCATGACTATGGGACCAGCAGTAGTATACATATTTGGTAGTGTACTATAACGAAAGATTATGATCTTTGTATCTTTCTTTGGGACAAAAACAAAAGAGAATTGTTTTGGAGGTATTAAGGTATGGTTGTGCAGGCAGATGCATCTGGCTATTGAGGACCATGGCGGTATTATATATTATCCTAAAAGAATTTGATAGGGATAGAGAACTAATTGTTTATTTTCATAAGAGAATTTGAGAGAGGAGTGGAGAATATGTAGTATAGTTTTCCTTTTCTTTTCCAATTACTTATTAATTGGAGTGAGAGAGTACGGTTCCTCCACAATGCAATGTATATATCTAGCTTTAATCAATGTACTATTTCACTGGATATGAAATGTAAGAATCTATTAATCTGGCCGTTGAGTTACATGGCTTATTTTTATACCTCCTTTTATTTGATTTACGGCTTAGTTTATGAGAACACGAGATTTAGTGAAGCCTACATTTCTAGATTGTTTCGTCGAGAATACATGTACTCTTGGAACCTAGATTGTAACAATGATAAGTTGGCAGATACTTGACATTGTGTAGCATCCCAAAGTTGGCAATTGTTGAAAATGAAAAGTGTTTAAAATCTTTTAGCTGTTTTTTGTTGCTATTCGAATTTTCGGTGTTAATTGAAGAATCTTGTGTCGGCTTTTGCTAATCAAGTCTCGTAATAAAAATGAAACTGGGATATCAAGAGCAAAAATAATTGGAATCTAATTGAGCACAACCAGAAATATGTTTCCAACCCAGAAAATAAAGGTTGACTTACCTCTTTTCTGCATATAAGATTTCCCGAATGAGTGGTTCGTGGCACTCCGAGCGTGTAGCTCTGGCGTACCCAGGAGCGAAGTCCTGGGCGTACTCAGGAATGAGCCCTGAGTGGTCCCAAACACGTGGTTTGGGCGGTCTCGAGAACGGGATCTCGAGCGTACCTGGGCACTTGGATCCAGGGTAGTGTAGGTCGCACTCAGAAGCAAGCTCTGAGCGGTCCCAAACACGTGGTTTGGGCGGTCTTGAGAACGGGATCTCGAGCGTGATTGAGCATGAGAGACTCAGGTAGTGTAGGTTTTGGATCTTTTTGCATCTCCTTGTTTCTTGCTGATATTCGTCCACTGTGTATGGCCTAACACACCGTCGTAAACAGCGTGATCGCGTGGACATTAGTTCCGTAAATGTCGTCGAGGGCATGCGAGGCCAACACCCAGTAGCGAGGTTCACGCCGGGGTCGGGTGCACGCCGAAAGCGCAATTGATGGGATGAATGACTGTGTGCTTGTATTTTGTACAGTTCATGTCCTATGGAACTTTCTATGGCCATTTTGAAAGTTGAATGACATGAGATGGATGATGGTTGCTTCTTATTGCTGTTTGAATGAAATAATTGTAATGAACCTCGGATGGCCTTATTTAGCATTACTTACCTTTTCCTGTTTGGATGAGAAAAAACGATTACTGCTGAGATGGATGATGGTTGCTTCTTATTACTGTTACATTCTTATTGCTGTTTGAATGAAATCAGTGTTTGCTTGATAAAATGCAGGTGAGTGATACTGTCACGCCATTATTGGTAGCGTGACAAGTCAGTCCTGCCACGCCAGTGTAAGTGGCGTGACAGGACTTAGCCCCGGCAGCGATGGCCCTTTTGGGCAAGCCCTCTGGCACATGAAGCATTTTGGCGTGGCAGCCCGTTTTTGCCACGCCGTTCGAGGTGGCGTGACAATCTGATCTGTCACGCCGGGTAAGTGGCGTGTGAGGACTTAGCCTCAACAGCGATAGCCCTTTTGGGCAAGCCCTCGGCACATGAAGTATTTTGGCGTGGCGACCGTTTTTGCCACGCCGTTCGAATGGCGTGACAATCTGACCCTATCACGCCTGGGTAAGTGGCGTGACAGGACTTAGCCCCGACAGCGATGGCCCTTTTTGGCAATCCCTCTGGCACACGAAGCATTTTGGTGTGGCAGAATGTTTTGGCCACGCCGTTAATGGTGGCGTGACAAGGGTTAGGGTTTTAGGTTTTTAGATTCAGGGTTAGGGTTTTAGGTTTTCATGGTTACGGTTTTAGGTGTTTAGGTCGAGGTTCAGGGTCAGGGTTAGCGTTTTATATTGAGGATTAGGGTTAGGTCAAGGGTCACGGTTAGGGCTTTAGTTTGTTAGGGTTAGGGTTAGGGTTTTAGGTTTTTAGGTTCATGGTTAGGGTTAGGGTTAAAGTCTTAGGTATATTGGTTCAGGGTTAGGGTTAGGGTTTTATGTTTAGGTCTAAGTTTAGGGTTTAGGTTTAGGGTTAGACTTTTCAGACCGATAAGACATGACTCTGCAAAGCAAGACAGGACTCTGCATGAAAGTAACCACACCATGCGCAGTAATAAGACCAAATGAGTCAGCTTTGCGTAGTGACAAGCCCACAAGAGGCAGCTTTTCGCAGAGATAAGACCAAAGAAGACAGCCTTGCGTAGTGACAATCATCCTTTCTCTGAACGAACATCACTTACCTTTGTACTTACAACTCATTACAGATCGACTGGACAACCCTAACCCTCGCCAGGTTTTCAGATCGACGTGATAACACTCTACGTCTTTCCTTACAGAGTAATGTCTTTTCGTTACGAAAATTTGGTGAAGCGATCGAGTTGTCCTTTGCAAAAAGCTGTCCGTCTTGTCTTGTCACCGTGCAAAATTTGTCTCCTTTAGCCTTATCCTTTGCAATCTTTGCCAGTGTGGTCTTGTCCTCGCATAAAAGCTGCCCGTTCGGTCTTATCAACTGCGTAAAGGTGTCTCCTTTGGTATTGTCCTTTGCGCAAAGCGCCCGTTTGGTCTTATCTCTGCGCCATGAGCGGCCCGTTAGGTCTTGTCATCTACAACCTAACACATTACCTCGTCGAGTCTTGGCCTCCACGCGGGCTATAAAATGTGCACCCATGCTCGGAAGGACCACTCGATCCTTCAAATCGTTGAAAGAAGAACCTTCTCCGTCATACACTAACATACCATGGCGAGCGCCGAGGACCCGATCCAGCAAAATCGCCAAGCAAGACCTTCGCTGGAAAGGAGGAGGACTTGACCCTAACTACCGATTGGTGCCAAACAAGCGTGCCCAACCTAAGTGGCGAAATCACGGACACGGGGAGGACGCTATCGTCGCAGTCATAAACGGCCCTTCGATGGCGGACGGCGTTTCTTCCGATGCCCATACTCTAGGGTAAATAGTTTTATTTAGGTTACTTCTTTGCTAATACATCCTCCATACTAACCGTCCCTTCTGGCGGATGGCGAAATGTAACTTTACCCATTGGATCGATCCTCCCCACGCTTACTATGTTGTGAGGTGCGTGGATGTATTGTGAAATCGAATCTTTGATTTGGGCGCAAATTGAAGATCTCAAGGAGCAAAATGATGACATCCGCCAATGATCTTGCGAGAGAGGGCAACGAGGAGGTCGTAAACATAGGAAGTTCCTATGATCACACATCTTCTTCGTAACCCTAGTTGCATATGTGCATGCCACTACTAACGACGGCCCGACCACGTCCGAGGCGCCAGTGGAGAACACTCCATGTGGGTTGTCGAGGCACCTTTCCGTACTAGTTCGGGAAGGTCTAATTTATTTCCATTCAAAAAAGCGCATATGTATCGTAGGAGAACTTGGGTTTATTGCATCGTGCATGATGTTGTTTCTTATGCATGTAATCAAACCACATGCGCCATGTTATTCCAAGCTTTGTTATGAAGTCTATTTTAATTAAGTAACTTTAAATCTAAATCGTCTTTTAAGCTTTCAATTCTTGGCGTAGTAAGGCATCCAACAACATGACAAAAGCGAGTTCGAAGTTTACGGTTTGGTCTCGACCACAAACCTATGATTCGATGGGATGCTGCGCACCACCTATCATTCCACTAGGATGTCTCGCATCTTTCATCAGCAGTCTTGTCTAGCATCTTGTCTCGCATCTTTCCACTAGGATGTAAACTCATTTTTTTTTCCAGGATGCATTATGTATCACTTCTGAGACACGCCCTAAAATATTGTAAAGTGTCTAAGGTTTTCAAAGCACAAAAAGATTACAGGTCTATATATTCTATTTACTCTCAGCTAAAAAGGATGGTGTTATATTTGCTTATGTAGAGAGGTCTCTATTTTCAAGTTGTGAATAGAGACATGTTATATGTACATGGTATTATGTACCACCGTATCTTCAACTGTTTTTCATACAAATAGAATCCAAACAAATAGAATCCAAACAAATTGGAATAGCCCCTGTCACGCTGTGATACATGGCGTGACAAATGCGATCTGTCACGCCAAGAAATAAGGCGTGACAATCGGCTCTGTCACGCTAAGAAAGAAGGCGTGACAGCTGCCACGCAAGCCCTCCATGCTGGCGTGGTGCGCGGGCGAGGGCTTACATGGCACCTTTGGCCATGCCGCCACTGGTGGCGTGACAGTTCAATTTGGTCACGCCACGGGAGGTGGCGTGACCAAAAGGGTCAGATTTAGAAATAAAGTTCGCGAGGGGTTAATTTTAAAATATAATTAAATAAAGGATTAAATAAAAAAAAATTCTGCCAGTTTCTCTCTCGAAAGTTGCCCACACACCATTCTGTCTCTTGCACGAACAATTTTATTATTTAACCTATTTTTATTTTATTTTTATTAATAGTTCATTGTCAACTTTATTTTCAAATCTAACGAGATAAGTCCAACGTGATTGGTGTGGCCGAGTGTCCGATTTAGAAAGAATAAAGTTGTTGACATGTTATTAATAAATTACTTTTAAAAAAACACTTTACTAGAATACCACTCAGTCGTCCCACCTCTCCCAAATAACCCTTGAGTTCATTCGTCTGCTTGCCACAATACCAAAATATGACCATTTTACCCATCATCCTCCCTCTCTGATCTTCTTCATCCCTCATCCTTGCACATTTTCACGACAAGAGAACATGTTTTGTATTTCTCACCCTTCGAGTATTTCCCGTTTTTTCCCTCTTCAAAACACAATGCAAATAGTCATAAAAAAATCCTAAAAATTTGATAGTATTTATACAAAATGAATCCATCATGCCACAAAATTTAAAGTGTAAATTTGATCTACACATTGAGAAACAAAAGGAACAAATTCTGCTGAAAAAGGAAATCAGAAATTAAAAAGGGAAAAAGATAAAGATAAAGCCACTATTCACTGATCTTTGTATTTTTTTTAATCTCCTGATGTGAATCACGTTTTAGTTAAAATTTTGTAGGACACTTGACTATACGGTAAACTCTCTAACCAGTGCTGTATCTCAAGCAGTTAGCGGGCTCCAATGCCGGTGACGCTGCCGCATGATGTTTGCCTCTCCCCTGCCTCGCCTTGAGTAAATTTTCTTGCGATTTTCCTCCTCCCCACTTGAAGACAGGGTATGGTCGAGCATGAGCTCCCCGCAAGATTCGATCTCGAACGGTGGCAGCGGCGTGGAAGTTCACCGGTGAGGATGAGTTTGAGTAGGGGAAGAGGCAAAAATAAAAATGTCCAAAGTGGTATTGTAATGGTTTTTTTTTTTGGCAAAGTCAGATGATGAGTAGTATTTTGGCAAAGTGCAAGCACATAGTGGTATGGGAGCAATTTTCCCTTGTTTTTTGTTTTGTCCGATTTTCCAACAATTCTCTCTACCATCGCTTGAAATACCCAAAGTGCCCATGTCCCATTTTCCCAACAATGTCGAATATGCACATATAGTATTTTTGTAGCTAGCAAAAAGGCATGCTAAAATATTCAAATATAAATAAGTATGTGCTGTAGCATCTCCAATAAGGATAGCAATGAACAGCTGGAATTGTCATTTTTATATCTTGCAAATGCGATTAAAAAATTCACAGAGCATCCCCTCCATGTGGTAATATTTTAGAATTCTAGGAAACTTCTTCACATGGTCTCTCTCGAGTCTCCTCGAAGATAGCCTTGATATATATAGCTTCCAGTACACTAGTCAGTCGCCTTCATAAAGAGCATCCCATATTGGAACGGGCTGTTGTAAGAGCTTTAATGACATGTTTTGGACGAAGATGGTGTTGTAGCTTCGGTTACGTGTAAAAATACTCGTCATTTTTGGGAAGAGAAAAAGAAGAAGCAAAACATGTACTTTGTGGTAACTTTGAGCGACCCTCCCACACGCGGCTCACTCAACAAGAACAGGTGCTCCGGCGAACGTACGCGCCCACGACCACTTCCATTCTCCAACGCGAGCATAGATGATAGCTTCCAATTTCCAAAACCATCAAACACAAATGAGCGCTCCCTCTTGTAGCTTGCGTTACATCATCATCATATTAAGTACCCATGTTTAAGAATATACGGCGTTTTGGACATCGATGTGGTCCGGACGTACAATTTTGATCGTTAGTTTTCATACGAATATGTTCGTAAAATAATATAAAATTATTATATTATAGAAATATTTTCATCTAATATAATTATATTATTTTCACGTGACCAATACAAATAGTTTTTTATTTTTGAAAAGTCGTATATTTCTGAACGGATAGAGTATGTTAGAACCGTGCGATATTGGAGTCGACACTCTTAATTGCAAGATCTTAAAACATACGGTGTGTCTTTATAGGAGTTGTTTGTTCGAATGGACAACTGGGATTAGCGGATGTTTGCTGGATGACTGGGGTTTCTTTACGAATTTACTGATTTAATTTAAATTTGAACTGAATTCGAACCCGTATCACCCTATCTAAAACAGGTCCTTAAGTCCTTAACCACTGTGTATTTGAGCCTTAAATGAGCTTGTTTCATACGGATTGTATAGTATACTTCATGTGACAACCGTGAAAGCGTTGATATAAAGATCCACAATATGCAGGGTAACTGACAAATGCTTGAAAGATACGTTTCTAGTCACTTTTAGAATTTTTGGCTGTATTGGCACCTTTTTATCACGTATTTACAGGACTGCTCGTCCCCCAAATTTTTTTACAAATATAGCTACTGCCACACGGCCACCGTCCGACAGCCCCTCCCCGCCTGCCACGTACCCCGTTGCCTTACGGTGACCGTGCAGGAACGTTGCCGCACGGTGGCCCTGCAGCAACGCCTCAGCCCGCCACGTGTCCCGGAATTAGGGTTTATGCCGAAATTAGGGTTTAAGCTGATTAGGCCGAAATTAGGGTTTAAACCGAAATTCGGGTTTAAGCCAAAATTCGCTGTTGTTTGTAGGAATTTTAAAATATAGCAAATGAGTTTCAAAAATTATGAAATTTTATGTAGAGACTCCCGATACAGTGTACTTGCTTGTGTAAATTTTCCATAATTTTATTCCTTTAGAATTTTTCTCGCAATTTCATGTAAGTGTACTGTTTGTACGAATTTGTAAATGTACAAAATGAGCTCCAAAAATTATGAATTTTATTTTGAAGGCTTCTCACGCAGCGGACTTGATTGTGTAATATTTCGACAATTTTATATGTGTTCTGGAATTGTCTCAAAAATTTAGGACTTAGGTCGCGAAAATTTGGATTTTAGGTTTCGGAATTGAGGTTTTCATGGTTTCATGTGATTTGGAATGTATGAAAAAAAACTGCATTGCAGCTCCGTTGGAGATGTCAATATACAATATGGCGCATGAATTTCATGTTACGTTTGGATCATTAATTTTCACATTGTCACGAAGTCCAATTTTTGTACAAGGCTTTTTTTTATTACAAATGTACTCGTGCTGATGAAATCTTTCGACCGAAAGTAAAGAGCGAGGCACAGAACCAGAATGACATTATTTTTTTGGAGGGGTATGTCGTGGCATTCTTCGATTTAGTTGTTCAAATTTGGACTAACTGGACAGTATATAACCTATAAAAGAAGAGGGAATTTGTTTTTTTTAGTTGCTTTTAATTAGAAAATCTGTAAGAGATTTCTTGGATTATGATAAGGTTTTAATTTAGCAAAAAATATTAAGAACCTTCGTTCTTTAGCATGTCTTAGCCTCCTATAAAATATGCATCAATATGCAATATGCAGTCATTAGTTATTTGAGATATGCTGATGTTTCAAAGGAGGTTACATTTTGGTGATATGCATGTCTTGACAGCAAGGTGTATTAGCGGTCTAGAGGAGGTTGTGGGATATTCCAAATATGTTATACTTTTCCCAACTTCTGGAAAACGATATTTGGCCAATGAGATGGCTAATAGTGATTTTGACGGCGACATGTACTGGGTCTCGAGAAACCCAAAAGTCAGTTGACTGCTAATCGACTAAAGGTAAAGTTGAAATACCCCAAATTTCAACTAGAAAGATTAAGGTTCGGGAGAGCGAAACTTATTCAATTTCAAATACATCAAAGTTTAGAGAGGGAATTTGGCTCAGATTCTGTTTTTCTTAGCATGTTTGGACTTTGGGCTCTTGGCCCATTGTGCAGCAACCTTTAGTGGGCCGACCCATGTGGAAAGGAAAAGGGAGGGGGTGCCCCTTAACCCTAGCCACCCACCTGATCTCCCCCTGGCCGAATCCCTTCTCTTCCTTAGCAGCCGCCAACCCCCTACCTCTCTTTCCCCTCCTTCCTCTCCTCCTGTTTCCTTGGTGCCGCCGCTCCCGGGCGTCACCTCCCGGCCCGGCCGCCTCTGGCACCTCCTTCCGCCGTGGTGTCGTGCCGCCGACGGCCTCTGAGTCTGCCGCCGCCAGGGCCTGTTGGTCGCCACCACTCTACACCGCCACCTCCTGCTGCCGATTGGTCCAGCGCCGTCTCCCCTCGGCTCCACCCGGCCCGATCGCCTCCGCTGTCGTCGCCGGCCTCCCCAACTCCCCTGGCCTCCAGGCGTGGTCCGAGCGCCGCCGCGCCTGCAGTTCTACTTCCTCCTGGTCGATTGGACCTCATCGACGCCGCCTCTGCAACGGATCCGGCGCCTAGAGCTCGTCTCCTTTTGCTCCTACGGTCTTGTGCCGCCTATGCAGCCCCGCTTCTCGGCGCCTTCGGCCGTCTCGGCGCCTTCGGCCGCCCGCTGCCGAGCTACGCCTCCGTGATGACCGCGCCGTGCCTGGTTGCCTGCCCGCGCCTCAGGTCATCTACTCCAACCCAAGTGTGACATCCATGTGCCTTTTGGCTTGCTTGCATGTTTCTCTGGACTGCGCTATGGGGGTGTGTGGGAAACATAAGAGTGTGCTGTGCTATGTGGGAATGATGATGCTATTGTTCGTATCAGGATCTTCAATTAGATGGACTGATCTGGTTTTCAAGTGATTTCTGCTGGTACGTTGCGAGCACCAATCTGGGTTGTGATGGAGTGATGATTTGTCATGGTGGAAAATTTAGGACAATTCTTAGCTTTTCCTAGTTAGTAGATAGGTTTCGCTGGCGGGTTAGTAATACTAATTTCGGCATTTCAGATATTCGTTATTCTTACCATGTTTTAAATATTTTTGCTTCTTACCTGTTCGATTGTTGAAGTAGTGGCACAATCCATTGTAGATTTTGGTTATCGTTAGTTCAGGTGTTAGTGGTAAAGGTGTACATATTTACATTCTTTTGTACAAGGAAGTTTCTCTTGCGTGGGAAATTAACAGCATGTATAGCAAACAAAGGTCACTTAACATTCATGAGAATGTTAAAGTTCTGCGCTACCCTGACCATTTCTCAACTGGCATATACTTATGGTCTCACCATGAGAAAATTGTTATTGTTGATAATCAAGTATGCTACATCGGAGGTCTTGATTTATGCTTTGGTCGTTCTGATACCCCTGAGCATAACGTTGTGGACTTTCCTCCTTCAATATGGCCAGGAAAGGATTACTACAACCCCAGGGGATCTGAGCCAAATTCTTGGGAGGACACAATGGAAGATGAGCTTGATCGTACTAAATACCCTCGCATGCCCTGGCATGATGTTCAGTGTGCCCTTTATGGCCCAGCTTGTCGAGATGTAGCAAGGCATTTTGTTCAGCGCTGGAACTATGCAAAGTTCAAGGTCCAGATGTTAGAGGTAGAGGTGTTCAGAGCAGGAGCATACATCACTAGGTTTTCTTGACATGCATGCCATGTGGTGGTGAACTCCGGTGTTAGAACGTTCCGCCTTTGGTCTTCCGTCTCCGGTTGAGGCAAGTGCAAGTATTATTAATGGGTTGTTATATTACGTACTCGGTGAATGCTATAGTAGATTGATGTTGATTGTTGCTTGGTAATGCTGATGAGCTTAATGCCATAGTTTAATGATAATGCTTACTACTTGAAAATGTTTACATGATGCTGCATGCTAATGGTTGCATGATGATACGTACATATTACTGTTTATATGGTGATGCTTGCATGATAATGGTTATATGTTGATGGCAAGAATGATGGGACAAGGTGAGCAATGAGGCTACCTTGTTAATGATGAATCATGATAATGATAATGGACATGCACATTGCATTTCGCATGTTCATTTACGAACCTTGGACTACATGGTAGCCAAGGGTCATTTCCTTGAGATCCCGTCTGCATTGGGCGGGCTGATCCCACACTTGCGGGTGTGGGCTTTGGATCCTGTGCCTAGAGGGCACAGGCTTAAGTATGTATCGGCGGATACATACTCGGCGTACCGATAATTGCAAAGAAGTGAAGTATTTTGCATTCATGGCATATTCATTGCACTTCTGCATAAGTTATGGATTTGTTGTTTAGCATATAATGCTGGCATAAGAGATGGATTGTGGTATATATGGTGGTTGTTCAGGTGGGGATTGTGTAATCCCTTTGACTACTTATGATGATGTTATAAGAGATGGGTTTGAGGTAATTAGTCTTGTATTTGTGACGGAGTTGTTTGCTCTCTTTGACTACTTATGATGTTATGTTTGATTTACTATTGCACTTTGCTGAGTCGTGGACTCACACTTGCTGTGTTGTGCTTGCTAGGTACCTCTCGAGGCAGCGACATGTATGGGAAGGGGTAGACATGGTGCACGACACATAAAAACAAACCACAAAGAATAAACAGTCCAATTATCTGCAATTTATATTCTTTATAATTGCCTAGATTTAGTTTTGTGACCATCCTTCGTGGTGGATGTTTTGATTGTAATTATGGGCGATCTAGTTAAGTTCTTAATCCTTCGTCATTTAAGTTCATTTGATGATTTGGTATCTGAATAGCCTGCTTAAGTAACTACTTATGGTTACGCCTTATGCTCTCAATAATTTTGTAATAGAGTTGATTAGGAGTTTATGGACGCCCCTTTGACTATACTTAGGTTGTTTAGCATATTTTGGATGTCTTGTGATGATTCGTTTAAATTGGATGATTTGATTGACGAATGATGCTATATTAAACTGCTTGAACCTCCGGGATAGCCATCTTACAAAGGAGGTTCTGCCGGATTTTAGAGAAATGTCTTAGTTTTATTGGTTAGAACATTAGTTAGTAGCAGACCAGGCTCATGTTGAGTTTGATTGTTAGCATTAGGTCATTCATGAATTAAAAGCTTGGTTGATGGTTGATATTATCAACCTTCTAAGGTATGCTCGGATTAGCAATGTGTCAGTGAACTGAGTATAGACTCTTGATAGTATTATCGTAATCGACTCAATCTAATTAGATGCTTGAGATTGAATTGTTGATGAATTCTGATTCAATTCTTGTATCCATTCTTTTAGATACTGATCTTTTATGTTACTATTTGAAAGTTGGTTGAATTTGTTCCGTAGTGTTGTTGTATGTAGTCTTTTAGGTAATATTTTGGCTTCCACATAGCCAGAGTGTTACAAAAGTGCGAGGCACGGAACTAGAACTACATTAGAGTCCACAGATAGAAGCACGTTACACGCGGTCACATGGCATGATGGTTCGGCTAATTTCTTTAGTCATCTTCGCTACTACTATGGTACACTGCGACACAAGCATCCGAACCATGTAAGTATACATGCCTTTAGGAGACAGGAGTAACATGACGGGTAGGACGGGGGACTACTATGGAATGTAGGAACCTACTGCGTGGACCAGGGCCATTTGCCCTTCCTTGCAAGCTCGATGTTATACTCCTCGTTAGCCATCTTGGCCTTAGCCACCATTTCTCCCTTTCTCTCGCGCTCCCTCTCGCTAGCCTCGCACTCCTTGTGCCTACACGTCTTGAGATGAGCTTGCGTCTCCCTGTGGATACGCTCACTGCGCTCTTTGTTGCGGCACTCCTCCTCCCTCCTCTCGCGGTCCCTTTAAGAATCCCACTCCTTGCAGTCAAGATGCCACTAGTCGTGTGGTCAATTCACTTGCGGTAGCCACATAGCAGATCCGGGGACTATGGGTAGACGAGAGAGGTTGTTAGTGCGTACTTTGAAATATAAATAGTAGGGGAACATACTATAACTGGTCCTTACCGTTTGCTGGTCGGGATAGTCCGAGGAGTAGTTCGCGCAACCCCAGTACTCCGCGCAACCCTAGTAACGCATGCCCAGGTTGAGTCGCCGCTTGGACTTGAAGAACTTGCATGTGTCCCTGCACCAACAGAGAGACGACGTCTCCCACTCGAGCGGGTGTTGCGGTGAATGCTCGGTTGGAAAGTTCATGTAGGGGTTGCTGCTACGAGGGGCGTCATTGCGGGGAGGTGCCCTCCTCGTACGCTCCGCTTGTTCGTCCTGGGCCGTAGCACCCCTTGCGAGTTCACGGATCTCGTCCCATTGGTTCTCCATCTGAATGAGCTTGTGTTGAAGTCTTGATGTAGAAGAACCCGCCGTGAACAGGATAGTACTTATATGCCGAGCCGGCCCTGCGTATGCGGCTAAATTGTAATTCGGTTGAAAGAAATTAGCGTTCGCGAGGCAACGGCCCCGAGGAGGAAGCTTGTGGTCGTGTCGATCTGAAAAGTTAGCGTCGCAGTGTGTTGTCTTATCGATCTGCAAAAGTGGCAACATGTGGTCTGACAGGGTGCGTTATTTTCGGCTTGAAAAGGTCACGTAGGATTGTTGTCTTGTCAGTCTAAAAAGTAAGTGTCACAGCGTCACAGTGCGTTGTCACATCGGTATGAAAAGGTGGTGTGGGGGAGTAAGGCTAGAAAGTGGGTGGTGTGGGGAGTCCCGATGCTGACTCTCGTAGGATTTGGTTTTTTTCAATTTAAGAGGTTCAATTAAGCAAACATTATTTTCATTAAGCTCTACCTACCGTACTAAGCTACTTTGCAATGGAGTTGTAATGTATGTTTTCATACATAAAATTGACAACATTTGAAGTGTTACAAGCATTAGATGATACACACGCGGGTTTATTGCAATCAGGATGAAGGACGAGAGGTATCATCACATGTACCCCGATCAAATAGAACAATCTTTGTTAATTTATCAGCTCAGTGTGGATGATATTCTTTAACATTGTATTGTACCACAAGTAGATAAGATTATACATGAACCAACTGAGGGAAATACGTGGCATGCAGATCATATAACGATGTATCGCAGTCTTCGACTCATGTGCGTTGCGAAGGCTACGGTACATAGATATATGATCTACATGCCACGTATTTCCCTCAGTTGGTTCATGTACAATCCTATCTAGCCTGTGGTACAATACGGTGTTAAAGAGATCATCCACATTAAAATGATAAATTAACAAAGAGTATCCTATGTATCATCCATGCAATGATGTCTACAACTAGTCTCCGCAGCGCCATAGCCACTGCCCAATGTCTCGGGGCTGCCCACGGTGGCAGTGAGTGTCGAAGTCCTCCATGTCCTGTGATTCCATGATGTATGTGGATCGTACAATAACAAACGTAACAAGGATGTAAATTGTATATAACTCACATCTTCGATACAGAATGCCCTTGGGCGACTGGATACACTACGACGTCGGCCGGTCTTGGTCGGAGGAGCCTTCCCCTTCCCCTTGTTGCAAGACTCTCCATGTTAGTGTCGTAAGTAGAAGTCGCCCGTGTCCTGCGATTCCATTATGTTAGTGCACCGTACACTGAAAAACATAGCAAGGACGTACAGTTTTAAAACGTAAGAAGGAAGAGTAAATTATGCTATCATAGAATTTTCACTGTACATAACAAAACAAGGCAGAGAAAACATTACATTACGATACTGAATGACGACCAGACGAGCTGGATCTGTTGGGGCAATTCTTCATTGAGTGCCCAGGGGTCTTGCATATCCTGCACTTGATTGTGCGGCTAATATTGGTACGTTGGCTGGCATCCATGTCGTTCTGGAAGCGTCGCATCTGCCGTCGTCCCTTCCCTATTGTCTTCAAGTCCTTGTTCGGGTCCCATTGCACCCTGTCTGGCCAAAAAATCCTTGTAGTTCATGTTTAGGGCGTACGAGTGAAATTCTGCACTCTATGTACCGAAAAAGTGTTGCATATTGTAGTACTTTGAGATGTATGATGTACACATTTACCGTATTTGCGCACACGCCTTATACACATGTGAGCATGGCTTGTGCAGAAGCTTTCGCTTGTTGCAGGTGCATGTCGCCACATCACCCAGGGTGCATGCCTGTTTCCTTTCCCCCCTAGCATGGCTGTTAACATATTTCTGTCGAAGCCTGATCTCGTACTTCCTCCTAAGGCTATCAATCACCCGGATGTCGTGCATCCGGACCTTCTCCATCTTCTAGTCCATGTGTCTATGCATGTTCTCGGACCACTGTTTGCCTTCCTCCATCTGTCATTTGGCTGCGGCGGCTCTATTGACGAAATAACCAACAGTGCAAGTCCATGTCTCCTGGACGATCGCGATGATCGAGAGGAACCGCACACCTTTGAGGACACTATTGTACACCTCGGACATGTCGGTCGTCATAATCCTGTACCTCGAACCGTCTGTCTCATAGAGAAGTGATCATTTCTCCAATTTAGGAGCATGGCTATGAATCCACTCCAATAAACTTATGGCACTACTGGGTTGTTCTCCCTCCAGTACCTCTGGAGTGGACTTCCTTGTATGTCTCGTAGTCCGGTGCTCGAGGTCTATCCAGATGGACTCAAACTTTCGCCTCTAGTTCTGCAGACATAATGCCTTGAACGTCTTCATAACTTCCTAACTGTGGAACTGCAGGAACAAGTTACATGCAAGATGCCTCATGTACCACCTGGATTGCACGTCGTTCCACTAGTGAGGGGGTTCCGTCCCATGCTGCAAGGTGTCGATTGCTGCCAACAACCCAGCATTGCAGTATGTGATTAGGCATATGTTGCGCTGGTGTCCCACCACCGCCGTCTTCACGTTCACCAGGAACCACAGCAAGTTTTTGCGCTTCGTGCGAGTAGGAGCACCATAGGATTTTCGTAGGATAGGAAACTTGGGAGGAAATGAAACCTGAGTTCCAACCTCTTGTTTGTATTCCTCTGAAAGTTTCTATGCAAGCTATGTCTTTCTCTCTCCCTTCTCACTCTAATTAACAAAGTGTATTCCTTTTAATTTCCTAAAATTTTGTTGTGTAGCATCCAAAATTCTCTTTCGAGCACTTTCTGTGTGTTTTTTTTTTAAAAAATCCCAGTAGTGTTCTACTAGGCATGTATGACATGGAAAAGGAATGAGTTTGTGGTTTTCCTAGGAACCAAAATATACATTGCCTCTGTTCTTTTTAAATGATGTTTTTGTCTTTTCATGATCTATGAGACGTAAATTTGACGGTTGCTTTTTGTAACTTTATCTTATTTCGTACTAATAAAATTATAATATTGTGAAAGTGTTTTAATGACAATTCTAGGGTTATAGTTTTTATGTAGCTAATCTAAATATTTTTAAACATATTAGTATAAAGTTTAACGGCACATATTCTAGCGTGTCACTTTGTTGGACCGAAAAAGGCGACTAGAGGGGGGGTGAATAGGAGCTCAAATTCTTTTTCGAATAAGATTGGATCCAATAATAATTTCACTCCAATAGCTATGAGAGCTATGAAGATCAATATACAAGTATAGCGGAAGCCTTGTATTGAATCCTAAACAAACCCCCAAAGCAGGAGCAAAGAACAAAAGTTGTCTTTGAAATCTCGTGAATCGGTACTACCATCGTTGAAGATGCGGTACTACCTCATCAGCGGTACTACATGAGCAAAATCGCGGTACTACCTTTTATCTGACGATGAGCAGAAACGACTGGCAAAATCGAAAATCGTCGAGACTTTTAAACCATAAGGCCAAACTCACCAAATTTGGAACACACCTTCCTAAGGATATTAGGAACCTATTCCAATCAAGGATCGCAAGATCCAAGCCAAAGTTCCTATCTTTTTCAGTTTGAGCGAAGTGTGCTTCAAAACCAAGCAAAAATCGAAATATGATCTAGAGACTTGCTCGTGGGTGATTGATGATCAAGATAACCCTAGATGGGTTCCCACATGTCAAAGCAAGTTAGATCACGGCAAGAAACCAACCAAAAACTTCATGGATCAAAGAAAGACTCAAAATCATCAAATAGAGAGAAAGAAAGCAAATGAACTCATCTTTGATAGAACTTTCTTTGGATTGATTTGATATGGTATTGGTTTACTGACCACTCCATCAATGGAGGACAAAGACTCAATACATGAGCACGAAATCAAATCCAACTCTCTAGAACCCTAACCTCCAACTATCAACTCCCTAAGCACAAAAGCAAAACTAGGGTTTACAAAGCAATGAAAGGGTTGGGGTGGTGTCCAAGCACACCCCTATTTATAGTGGAGGCTTAGACCTTCTAGAAGAGTAACTCTAATGGGCTCCGTTAAGGCCCAAAACAAGCGGGTCACACACGCACGCATTTTAAAGCGCCGTCTTCAATTCTCTTGACCTAATCCACTTCTTGGCGCACCGTCTTCGCCGCTGGTTGGCATTAGGTCACCAAGGCGATATTGGTAAAATTACCAAAATACCCTTCTCGATCCTTTTGAAGACCGAGTCCCATCTTCGTGAAGCACCTCCCATGCCGCCACGTGTAGGTTGATCCAATGACTCTCTTCATGTCGGCAAGTCTCTCCCATCCGCTCCCACCAAACCACCATGGCACTTGCAGGCCGCCGCTTGATCGAACCGTCGCCCGAATGCCTGATTCGGTCACCTTTATCCTCTTCGCAATGCTTGACTCCATTGACCTCGCCCGCATCCCGATCGTTACGGACCTCGGCTCTCAAGCTTAGTCCCGATCATCCTCGCCGATTGGCGTCATTGACCTCCAAGCAACTTTGCACATCAATAGACAAAGAAATCGAATCCGGAACAAGTTCTTCACAACTTGACCCGTTAGTCAAAACATGCATCATGCAACACATATGCCATGACACCCATGAACTTGACCTAACCCATAACTATTTTACCAAGATGGCCCAACTTGAAAATGCAATCGGTACTACCGCCGTGTTAAGGCAAGATACTCACCATATTAAGATAATCTGCGCCCATAATCTGCGGTCGTCTCGCTCCTCAAGGAAATCAAAACTTCCCAAAAACACTTGTTCGGAAAAACCATACGCTCACAGCGATGGTTAAAATCATCGCGGTACTACCGGCAACCATAGCGCGGTACTACCGCTCCTCGAGAAATCCAAAACACAAGTTACACTCGTTCTGGAAAAACCATACCGCTTTGCTAGCGGTAATACCGCCCAGCGGTACTACCGCCAAACACAAGCCGGTACTACCGCATCGCGGTAGTACCGCGCATTACACGCCGGTACTACCGATTATCCTGACACTTGCTGAAAACAGGATTTCAACAAAACCGAAAACGATCGTTTCGACAAACCAAGGAAGCTATTGCCAATTGTACCATCACATTAAGATCATGAGCATATCCCCATGATATCCACACACTTAAAAATGGAGGGAGTAAATTTTTTTGCTCTCAACAGACATAACAAAAAGCCTCACAGAAGTGCAGGCATGTGTTGCTGCAAAAGAATTGTGGTGACGAGAAGCTTCTGGAAGTTTCCTGCACGTCCCTAGCTCCCAGTCTCTCTCAAGATGCAGACGCCTTCCTTTGGATTCCTCCGCGAGTGACCCATGGGCGCACTATGGATCAAAGGTGTTTAACTGAACATCTTTTTTTTTTTACAAAATATCTGATCTCTACTACTTAAAAGAAGGAGTTTACCGCCGTCCGTTCTCCTTCGTACGATACGAGCCATTGGATCTATTGTCTTCATGCGACATGAGCCGTTAGATCTTTTGCTCTGCGCTCCCAAATCCCAATCAACTGTCACTCCCGGTGTCCCATCTCCTCCAACGAAACCGTCACCCCACCTCACCTCCTCCCCTCCCCCCTCTCTCGCGTAACTCCCACCCCCGCCGCCTCCCCTCCCTCCTCAAGCCCCTAGCGAGGATTGCCCCCTTCCCCACCTCTTCGTATGCCCCGCCACCGGCCACGACGCAGCCCATCCCGTTGCCTCCTCCCCTCGCCGTCGCCGCTGCCGCCTGCCGCGGGCAGCGGCGCCCTGTCCGGCAAGGTTGGCAAGAAGAAGGCCGACGCGCGCCTATGGATGCGGCTGGACCGGTGGGGCACCTCCGAGATCCTGGAGCTCAACAAGGCCTCTATCATCCGCCGCGCCCCCGCGCGACCTCCGCATCCTCGGTCCCGTCTTCTCCCACTTCTCCAGCACCCTCAGCCGCCGCCCTGTCCATCCCTCCCATCCGCTCCGCTCCCTAGTGGTCGCACGAGAACGAGAATGAGGACGACAAGGAGATCAACTCAGATCCACGTGAGGCGAGGCGAGCTAGGGTAGGTGGCGCGGCCGCCTCCCTTATGCAGAAGCGCCATCATCCCCACCTCGCCACCGCCGCCGCAACAGCCTCAGCCTCGCCCTCTTCCTCCAGCGGCGGAGGAGGCTTCGACTTCGGCTTCTGCTTCAACGATATAAGTCAGTTGGTTTGTCACCTCGCCTTTGTCTCCCTATCCATTGATAAACTGTGGCATTGAATCCCCCACCCATAATAAACTGCAGTGGAACTCGACGCCGGCAGCGGAGGAGACCACAGAGCGCCGGGCACGCCCACCAACCCGAGGTCCAAGCATTCCGCCACCGAGCAGAGGCGCCGCTGCAAAATCAATGAGAGGCAAACCCCCAATTCCCTGCCTTAATCCATCCATTACTCACCATCTTATTTTTTTTCTTCTTTTACTTGTCCCTGAAACCAATCCACCAACCAACTGCCTGACATAACCGTCGATAACCATCGCCATTATTACTATTATTATCTAACTGCAATGCAGATTTCAAATACTTCGAGACCTTATACCGCACAGTGATCAGAAGAGAGATAGGGCTACCTTCCTTTTGGAGGTCCTTGCTTACGCACAGATTTCTTTTCAGATGAATTCTTCATTTCTCACGACTTTCCCCCTAATTCTAAGTGGATACCTCTTGCTTTACTATAATCTTCCAGTGCTCCTATGAATCACATGTTACCCTCTGCAGGCTGTAGAATATGCCAAATTCTTACAAGAAAAGGTGCAGAAGTATGAAGCATGTGCCGATTGGAGCCAAGAAAATGCAAAATTGATACCTTGGGTAATGTTATATGTGCCTAAGCTTACTAGCCACATTCTCTCTGCTATGCATTACTCAAGCGTGCCTGCTATTTGCTCGCCATCCAAGTTATACTGCTACCATTTTGCTCACCATGCAAGTTGAAACTGCTACCATTTTGCTCGCCATGCAAGTTGAAACTGCTACCAACATTGAAACTTTGCATCTGTTGCAGACTAAATAAAGCTTCACATTTTAACCATTACAGTTTGCACCTCTGAAGCATCAACAACAATTGTAGATAATTTCTGATTTACTTCCAACGCAAAATAAGGAGAAATTGTTTTAAGTTCATTTTGTAGATCTGCAAGTAGTAATTTATTTCATTTATGTTTACTGGAAATATAAAATTCAGAAATTCTATGCAGCTAACAAAAACTTGTACCATAGAATTTCCACAAACAAGTGTGCGAAGGTGAAGTTCACTGCAATTTTCCATTTCAATTTTTTTTGTGGTACATTGAATGTTCACCATATGGATGCGGAATGATTCATACATAATTTATTAATAGAACACTCTTCTTTGAGATAAAACAGTAAGGGGGTGTTTGATTTATGCCCCCACTATGCCATACCAAAATTTGGTGGTGACCAAAATTAGTGCATTACCAAAACATTGGCATTGTAGCAGTGTTTGGATTGCAACCTAGCAAACCATGCCAAAATTATTCTAGGTGTAACTATGACGCATGGGGTCCATGTGGTAAAACCGACAATGTTGTACTTGTGATTATAGGTAAAACTTATCAATTCGTACTGCAGACCACCATGCCAACACTACCGGATTGAGAACAATAAGAATTAAAGGCTAGATATTCCAACTAATCATTAGAACATCATGAAACTTCAGACAACAGCATTATAGGACAAAAGGATGCATTTCCTCTCCAGCACCTGCCACTGATTTTCATTGATAGTGTTTGGAAGTTGCATAGATTCTGATATATCCACTATGCTCGATTTGGTTGATACCTGTTTGGTGATTAAGATAGCTATGATCTGGTTGATTTCTTTGTTAAACTTCTGACAGGACCATGCTCTATGATATGCTCAATATAAGCAAGTTGGATTTTAAATTTGTTTGAGATATATAAAGTGATGGTAAATACCAATGATTTGTTGCAAACTTGCAATGAGATGGTATCATGCATTTTTCCTTGAAGTGCTGAATTCACCTGTCCATCATTGTTCTGATTTGACATCATTTTCATGCTTAGTTCATTTGTTCGTTACGTTCTAACTTGAGCTTCCATGTTGTGTTTGGGAGGTGCCTTGGACTTGCATTGTACATTGCAAATTTTCTCTCTACTATTGTAAAGAGTGAATCATACGTTGTTGTTTCTTCCCTGTCCCTTTGTTTATTTCATTGATAGCTCTACCCACCTTTTATCTATTATCCACCTCCTCACGTCTGCTTGCCAGAATCTCAACAAGCACTGAAATTCCCCCCAAGAGGCACATCCTTGGCATAGCAGCTGCATATGTCTATGCCATCGAGTTCCAAAAGAGGGGTCTCCCACACGTTCACTTCCTTTTGATCATGGAGGGTACAAGCTCATGTGTCCCGAGCAGTATGACTACCTCATCTCCGCCGAGCTCTCGGACAAGAACAAGTACCCGGAGCTATACGAGATGGTCGTCAAGCATATGATGATGGCCCTTGTGGAGTCTTAAATCCCACGAATGTGTGCATGCAGGACGTTGCTGGCAAAAACTACTACCCACGCCCTTTCAATGCAGCTACCCTACAGGGCAAGGACTCATACCCTGTGTACAAGAGACGGGACGACAGCCGTCGTGCAAAGGTTCGAGGGCAGTTGCTTGACAATAGGTGGGTTGTACCGTACAATCCTTACCTCCTAAGGAAATACAATTGCCACATCAATGTGGAGGTCTGCTCGAGCATAAATGCAGTGAAGTACCTTTTCAAGTACATTTACAAGGGGCACGACCATGCATCTGTTTCTCTTGATGAGCCCGATAGCAACAGCAACATCGACGAGATTAAGTAGTTTAGGGACGCGAGGTGGGTTACGCCACCGGAAGCTATGTGGAGGATCTACAGCTTTGACCTCAGCAAGGTCTCCCCACCCGTGTTGCAGATGCAACTGCATCTCCCGAACATGCACATGGTCTCGTTTCACGCGGGATATGATCTTCAAGACGTCGTTGCCAGGCACGGCGTTGAAAGGTCCATGCTTACAGAGTATTTCGAGTTGAACCGGACAAACGAGAAGGCTCGATGCATCTGTCTGAGGATTTTCGATGGCATTTGTGTGGCAGCCAGGTTAGAAGCTATGGAAGACGAGGACAAAGCGCACACAGGTTGGCAGAATCGTGTCGGCCCATCCGAACGAGGGGGAGCGGTACTATCTCAAGGTGCTCCTAACCACGTGCATGGATGCACTTCCTTTGAAGACCTCAGGATGGTGGGCGGTGCAATGGATAATGTTTCTTATTTTCTATAATCTTTTGGCATACTGCTTGTGGGAGCTAATCATCGCTATTTTATCTTTGGCGGCTTGTTTGCTTAGCAACGTTACTCAAAGTACACGAGAATGATAGCTTTGATTCTTATCGGTACATTTTCTGCAATTTCCTTAACAAAACATGCTTGGATTTATCATGTTTGTTGGTGTTCATCTAATCTACCAATTGTTTCCATTTGCGAGAATTAATGCACTTTCCTTAACAAAACATGCTTGGATTTATCATGTTTGTTGGTGTTCATCTAATCTACCAATTGTTTCCATTTGCGAGAATTAATGAAAATCCTAATTGGGTTTATAGATGTTCTTGACCTTTATTTTGCTTTGACACAGTTGACTCACGAAACATCTCCCGAGAATCATAAGTTCCAGGTTGTTGGTCTTGGTAACTACTTAGTTGTCCTTATTCACTTTCTGATCTAATGGAATGTATAAAGTTTTATAGTATTTATCAACTCCTTGGATTTGTTGTATTGAATGTATAATTTTGTTGTAGTTGAATGAGATAGTTATTTTGTGAGTAGAGATGTCATGATTTATGTTGACTGAAAGAATCAATATATCTGCATGTTCTTTTGTGACTAATTGCCTTTTTTCGCCATCTGAATATGTTTGACGTACTAAATTTATTTTGCGTGGTTATTTAGTCAAATCTGCAGCAAGGAAACCTTCTTGGCTCTACTGCAAGACATTAAAGTTTTAACTTATGAATGACACTAGGGAGATTGGTGAGCTATAATAACATATTCTATACAAAAAAATGATTTTCCGTTGCAACGCACGGGCACATGACTAGTATA
Organism: Phyllostachys edulis; assembly: GCA_036346405.1. Lineage (NCBI taxonomy): Eukaryota > Viridiplantae > Streptophyta > Magnoliopsida > Poales > Poaceae > Phyllostachys > Phyllostachys edulis. Next base: position 60,642,287 of record CM070548.1, read on the forward strand.
CAATATGTAATTAGATATATATGTTATTAGTTATATCAAAATTATATATTTGTGCGCTACATCGCGACGGCAAACAGGCGTGAGGCGGCGCAGAGTGAGCGTGCGGCAGTGCACCTGCACGGACGAACAGAGATACGATGCGAGCCAACGGGTGACAGCGCGACAAACAGGGAGGAAGGGAGCGAGCGGCACCAAGGGAGCAACACAGTGGCCGGGAAGAAGCGTGGCGGCGGGAAGGGAGCAGCATATTCAGCTCATCGTCATCGTCCTCTCTCCAAATCTAGGTGTGTTCCGCGTGCACCACTTCTTTCTCCCTGGCTCTGCTCTGCTTTAGCTCCAATTCTTTTTGGAGTCTAGCCCCTTCCTCTGCTTTTTTTTTATTCAATGAATATTGTACAAAAAATACAATTTTTGCCTTAGACAATGAACAAATAGTTGGGTTATTGTTATATATTTTTACATGCTAATTTTTTCTCTATGGAAGGAACATTTTTAGATGGGGTTCTTGCTGACGAGAAAAGAGCAGGATCAGCAAGGTATGCAAATGTTAAATTTTTTTTTTTGAAAAACAAAGCAGGAGCTCTACGGATCACTATTAGAGGAAGAAAATAAGTTTTAGCAGTATAACTGCTACAACCCAGAACAGAAAAAAGTGAGAAAACAACAACGATCAAGCACCAAGCACAATGTTTTTTTTTAAAAAAGACATGAGCTCTACCAATCACTATTAGATGAAGAAAAATAAGTTTTAGCAATATAACTGCTACAACCCAGAACAGAAAAAATAGAGAAAACAACAACAACTAAGCACCAAGCGCAAGTCTTGGCCACACCCTAAAAAAATAACATAACTCATCAAAATATGAATCTTGAAGCTAAAATAGTTCTATTCTTAGTTTCCACCTCCTCAACTGTAATTGATATCTATAATTTTCTGTTTAATTCATGCCATTATGATTGCCTTATATCGTCCATTTCCTCATATGAAATCATCAATTTCTATATTTTTTATATTTTATTATATATACGCGTATCGTCGTATTAGTGTTTTTTTAAAATAATATTTCACGATATCGACGTATTGGTATCGATATATCTGAACAATCTAGCTCCAAAATCCAAACATCTATACTAAAATTCCAAGTCCGCCACTGGAGTGATCGAACGATCGAGCAGAACCATCCGTGGCCTCGAAATGCTTCACTGCCTCCGATTACGTTTTCTTTTTGTTGGGTACTACATACTACCTTTCAGATGCTTTAACAATTCTATGGCTGCATCAAGACTAGTTGATGCCTACTTAACTCAATGGTTTGTGCTGATCGACGACGGGAGATGGAGTAAAGAAAGAGGCTCGTGCGCATATATTTGTTGTTGGGGCACGGGCACGCACGTGCAGCCTTCTGCGGGCTAGTCCGCCCCAGACTTGTGTTCTGTGCGCAAACGTGCGTTACTTCGGTCTTAGTATTTTACTATTGCGATCAGTCAGTTGAAAAAGGAGTGTTTCCAGTGGACAAAGGCCCTCTTTATTTAGATTTAGATTTTTTGGTTTATAGCTTAAAGTCAACTTTTTAGCTTAATCAACTTATAAGCTTATAAACTTTTAAGCCAAGTTTTGTTGTTTGGTAATCAGGTTTTTTGTAGGATGTTGGTTTATTGAGTTGTGTGTGAAGGATGAAAGGTCTGAAATACCCTTAAAGGTTTAAAGGACCTTGTTAAGAATATATTTAAACTGATTTTTGCATGATCTGAAAATATGATGATACATACAAATATACATATGAAACAAAATAGATTTCGCTTGTACGAGCATACGTGTGTACCATAGCCTATCCAAATAAATTGCAAATCTCGACATTATTGCTATGTATTTTCTCAATGAGGCTCACAATTAATCAAACACGTAGGCAGACATTTATCACATGATTTCTCTGGATTGCTGTTCAGTCGTCGGGCCATGTACAAGCAAGGTGTCTGTTTCCTTTGTATAGTACTTTCATTCGAAACTTAATGCACCATGCCGTTACAAACATGCCCGCTGCTGCCTCAAACCTCCTCAAAATGCACTATATAAAAAATGTCGAATATATTTTCAATACACAATAAACATACTGGGATCAAAACAGCGCCTTGACTTGATTCCTCGGATCTTGAATGCTTGTCCTGGAAGACGCAGACCTCAGGGGGCTTCCAACAGCTTCCATCATCGACTTCGTTCGGATCAACCTCTCGATTTGCTACTGTAGCCTAGTTGAGAAACCACATCGAAAGGTGTTCAACGGCATGTCAAGACAAATTTTGTCGGCAACTCTGTATGGACTCAATGATCTCTGTCAGGATACGGTCACGGCTGACCCGGCTTGTATTGCTCAAACTTTGCTTCTTCGCACTCCAATGCGGCTTTCTTGCAGCCCCGATAGTTCTGAAAGAAGGAAAGGGTGATCAACTCGCTTTCGCATCTTGGCCTTGCAAGCAGTTTTTTCTCTTAGTGATATGGCTAAGCATCCAAACTATACATGGAGAAACACCAATAAACCATCAGGCCAAAGTTTGACCAAGGAAAACACTAAGAACTAAGTTGACCAGGGAAAACACTAAGAACTAAGTTTGAGGTCTCAATGTGAACTGACGATGCAACAAACTCAATTATATATGTGTATGTTAAGAAATCTGAAATTTTGACAATGCTATGATTGCTACCAGAACTTCACCTACTGAAAAGCTATAGTTAAGTGCACTAAAAAGAAGCAGGTATACATCATGACAATTTTTTTACTAAGAACTCTACACTAACAAGAACACTTGTCCAATTTGATACGGAGATGGGCATATCAACTTGTTGCTAAAATATTGCATTCCACTCTAATTTAATTCAATAGTTCATAACAATAGCGAGCACAAGGAGATTACATTACGAATTCACTATTCAAGAATTGATTCATGGTGCATCAAATTAAGTGTCACAAAACAACCAAGTTAAAAATAATAATAATTACAACTAAGACTGCTTTAGCTCCACCATCCATGATCCACTCACATCCAGCAGGTTGAAAGATACAGGGATCTTCCCAATGCTTCTCACCATTGTGATAGCAGCCCACACTTTCTGGTGATCTTCGCGTGACACTCGGATCACGCAAAGCTTCGTTAGAGGATTTACGTACTTCACTGCAGAGGAGCAGAGCTCATAAGTACTTCTAGGCCGAGACCAGGAAGGATCATGGCATGGCCAGGCTAGTGAGACAAAACAACAAACACTTGGCGGGCATGCCTGGCACCGCCCAGCAATCACAGGGAATTTCATGAATTGGGAATAGCAATTTACAAACCTCAGCAGCATGGAGTTTTTTGCTTTTAAGCCAGACAAAAAGCCTAAACAAAGAGGGCGAAAGCAAGGCAACTGATTTTGTTGGGATATGGGTACGTGGCGCAAAATATAAATTTTCTATCGCGTAAATTAGGAAGTCGTGCGACTAAGAGATTATGGATCGTTATCACTAGATGCGCAGTACAGCGAAAAAGGAATTGGAGCAACCCGGTCCAACGAAGTGTCCGTCGATGTAGTCGATCACCCAACGTCCTTGGCCATTGATCATCTCCTACAGTAGCACCTTGTGTTCCTCAGTGTGTGTTGGGGATCGTCCTTGATCAGTGTAACAGCACCTCTATAGTATTCACACGTCTTGGAATGGAACGTCATTCGTCGGTGTGCTAGCACTAGCGCGCATGACAGAACGTTCGGGGGAGGTGGCAGCTATGGATTCGATGGGTGTTGCGACTTTTGGAAATATGAACAATATTTTAATTCTAGATTTTATTATGAGGCAAAGATCACATAAAACTAGAGATGTATAAATCAATACTAACAACATGCAACTCATTGCACTTATAAATATACACAATAATAGGATTATAACAAAATAATTTGGTTGCACAACCAACTTACAGTCGGGCTTGATGAAGAACAAGAAGCAGTGCAGACTTGAATTAGTGCAGAACGTAGATAAAACAGTGAAGTGAGTAGTCAGGTAGATGCGCTGCCCAGAAACCTTATTGCCGCCCTATGCAGGTGAACTCTGCGATAATAGTTCGAAGATACCCGCTCACCCTCCTTTCTAGTGCACGTTGAGAAGAAGGGTGGCTTGGTTCGACAGCACAACTCTCTAGCATAGTAAAACAGAGAGAAAGAAGAAGAAAATGGAAGTGAATCCAATCTTCTTAGGTTTGGATGTCTCCAGATCTTTTAAAGGTCAAGACAATTACTCTCTAGTAACTGCATAATAAAGCACATATTAATTGTAATTAAGCAGTGTTTATCAGATCCAGATTACACACTAGTCTACAGCTTCAACTAGTGTATTTTGACCACATTGGTCTATGGATCTGACTACTATTTTTCAATCAGTCTAAAAGGGGGAGAGGGAAATGCACGGTTAGTAAAAGAAATGTGAACTAGATTCATGACACGTTCACGCTCGCACGTCACAAGTCATGTGATTGCCACGCGAATATACGCGCGCGTGCATGTGTGTGTGACTTTATCTATAGTCTTCCTCGTGTAACCCCGTGTCATGTGTCACATGTTTCAATGGGTGGCAAGGACTTTAATTACCTTATAAATTGCCCTCTCACCACTTGGCCTCCCCCCCAAGCCCCACACCTCCCCTTATATAGAGCCCCCTTAGTGGATCTCTACGTTAGGCATCCATTAAGGTGCAAAGACCACACGAACAGATCATATCTGAACCAATGTGTTCCAATCTATTATGTGTGTGACCCTATAGGTTCATGTATACTCGGCCGTGACCCAGAAACCCATTTTCGATCCATATGTCGATAGTGGTTCTTAGTAAGACATAGCAACCCTTGAATACAGGTAAAAGATCATATCACACGAACATATATAATGCTCATGTGCTGATCTCTACGAACGACCAGAAGCAAAGCATGCCTTCCTTTTAGTTTCCCAGACCGCTTGTCTTGTGTTTTGTAGTATGAAGGATGAGATGATCCAACTAAACACGAACAACTCGATTATGGATGTGGCGTCGAGGGAGGTGTGTTTGCTGGGCGCTCCGAGGTGTTTTCGGATTGGATGGTGATATGGGCATTGGGTGTTTCCAAGCAGCAAGTGCGTGATGCCCCTACTGGAGGTAATATGTGGCTTGTTCTTTCCTACATTAGGCAAACCATGTTGGGTTCATTCAATATTTTTGTCAAAGTTGTAATCTTTCACAAATGAAACTACTAATGTTTACTTGCTGTGGGGGCCTAGGAATTGATGGTGCCACTGGTCATATTTACATCTGTATGTGTGCATTACACCATTATGAAGGATGGTTTACATGTTGATGCCTCTTTATGAACTATGCTTTTTTAACAGTGCATTTGAGTTCATGAATCTGAACCATCTGCTGACCTCTTATCTTGCTTTGGGAGTGCCCACATGACATGGTTATCATTGTTGAAGGGATTGATTTCACAACCCATGGTCTGTTGACATGGAGTGAACACAAAATTCCTCGTTCTCTTGTGACCATCTTATCTTCTCATTTACTACATTGGGATATGCTTAATTTATGCCTATGAATAATTTTATATGAACTCTTCTTGCATTATCTCTGTTAGTCAGACAGGCTGCATTGAGCGTGCAAGCTTGCTGTGACCTAGCACTAGCGCTATTGCTGGTGCGGTGTGGCTGTGTCGCCACGGCGGCTAGTATTGGCCATCGAGGCTTTGTAATTGGTGCAGGTTCTCGGCGGTATAGACGTACCTCATCACCGAGCTTGTGGCGGTGTGTCTTTTGCATGACGCTACTCAGACTTGGACCCTATTGCCTAGGTGATCCCCCTGATCCTCCTCTGCATTTGTTGCTTTTTTGACCCTCCATAAAATTGTTGCTTCCGTTATTATCATACCGTACTTTCTGAGATGAACTAATTGCATGAATTTCCGGTACAAATTTGATGTTTCCCTTCAATCCGACAAGCAAAGGATGCTTATTTCTCCTAGAAAAAAGATGCTTAGTTTTCAACTCATGATCATGTGTATAAAGATAGTTTAGATTAACTTGTTGATGAAATCTCTTGGTTTATGCTATAGATGAAACAAGTGTTGTAGCTATCGGCTTTCTTTTTCCCTATAAGATTATAGTATGTCTTTGCCTTGCTTTTAAATTTTATTTCATTCATGTAAACTTGAATCTTTGTTTTGCAATTTGAAAATAATGTCACATAATGTTAGGATTTTTTTTGTGTTGATTGGAACTACTCCCTCTAGTTCACAAAAATAGGTCGTTTTGAATTGCGTGCAATCAAAATTTGAAAACTTTGGTTATCGATATCTTTTTAAATATTTAGATTGGATATATAAAAATCATATGTGTAGATTCGTCTCGAAAAGTAATTTCATAATATTATAATTTTATTGAGCTTTATAAATATATTATAATAGTAATTAGTAGTCCAAGTTGTATTTTAGCGATCGTGTCTATATCTAAAATAATTTGTTTTGTGAACTGGAGAGAGTAGAAGTTAAAGATATCTATTCTTTATTTTAGAGCAGATTAATAAGGACATTGATTAAGTGTCTCAGGGAGTTGGGGTTGGATCTCTGAACCCAATAAAAGACAAACCTATTGTTACCTCCTCTGCTAGGCGATGCCAACAACCACAATAGAACAAAGCTCTTGATTTCTTGTGATGCTTGCAGAAACACATTCGAGAAACACGTGCTCTCCTCACCATCACATTCCCTAAAAAATGGGCAAGCCTTCATGTATAAAGTTTGTATTGCCCTGTACCCAATTTGTTTTCCCCTCTCTTTGTTCATATTATAAATGTTGTGCACTTCTTTCTTGATGCTACAGAGGAAACCCACCAGACTATACATATGTACAACCACTTCATCCAAATCATGCTAGAGATTGGAAACTTGAGGTGTGCATACCAATTGTGCCATGTATGTTGCTAAGTCATGTTTGTGTTGCACTTTACTTTGGTTGTTTTGACGATTCCATGCAATTGTTTGACATTGCTAAAAACTTTGGGCCTAGACGCCTGTGCCCACAAGTGTGCCCTCAGTTCTACTCTTATGTAATTAAAGACTAACCCTGAATCTTTTTACTTTTGAGAGAATGTGATGGTGGTGATCATAGACATGGTGCATGGCGGCGGAGCCGAGGGCACAACGCAAGCATAGCCCGCTAGCAAAAATGTGATGTCAGCGCAGTGAAGCTCAACCAGGTGCATTGGTGAAGCCGTGATACAGTGTAGGAGCTTGGTCATAATATATACTTATGTACTTCACTTGATATGTCTAAAGAGATAATTGATGTTCATTTTATGTCATGTTTGATGATATATATGTCACCCTCTTTTAAGAGCTCGTTGCAACGCACAGACATCCTACGTGTTGTTTCTAATAATCCAAAGAGACCAACAAATAGTTGTACAAATCACCCAAGAAATTAAACATCATGTTCTCTAACATATACTCATATTATTGATTTGATATCCCATATCTATGAGATATTAAACAATCAATACATGTGTTGAACTATAAATCGTGATTGTGCACATATACAATATCAAGGATATTTAGAATAACATCATAACATGAATAAAGAGTTTCATAAACAAGTGGCGTACTTGTTGGTCAATATAAATGATAGTTCATTTAAGGGACAAAATAACATATTAGTTGAAAGTTCATAAATATAGAAACGATACAATCATCTCTATGATTGCCTCCAGGGCATATCACTGACACATTTAGTACTAAAACCTGGTGGTTTGCATATCAGCCGAATCATTTGAGTGTTGAAAGTTTTGCACTAATCACCTCCTGAAAAGAGCATGGAGTGCAGCACTGCACTTCCCTGCCAGCAACTTCTAGCAACAACATTGACATCTAGAATTCGCTTGAGCGGGTACTACTTTTTAAATGTACCCCAAATCAAATGTATATAAACAAACATGAATCTAGTTCACGCCAAGCAAACCTTAAACCTTATTACTACTCCATAAAGGTTGTAAGTTGGTGGTGTCGTCTATCTATCAAATCTAAAATCTTGGATAACCCATCAAGTGGTTCTATGGTGGAAAAGAAGCATATTCATGGGCAAGACTAGCGCCCAAACGTCCGATAGGAATCCCGTGCAACAGTTTGTAAGAACGTTTGCAACAATTTATTCAATGTCTCCAACAAACATTGTTCGATCTCAAAACAAAAAATAAATACAAACCTGTCTCTCAACAAAATTCAACTAAACAATTACTAGATCTTGACTTATGAACGTGTACCTAAAAAACTAGCACAAAAATTCCAAAGAAAACAAATCTTCGGTCTCATACCCATTGTAACAATTTGGAAATGTGTACACAACAATCGTGAACAACATTTGCAAATTTTAGAGAAGCGCAACATCGAAACCCTAAGTGTGCAACATAAACTCACAACGATGCAACAAGAAAAGCATAATCAAAGGTACCTCAATTAATTAAACTATTTATTTATAATATTCATTATAGATAATAATGTTTTTACACAACCTTCAAAGGTACCCCTCATTATCATTAATCAGGGAGTTTATAAATACCTAGTGGTAGTAAGTTATTCTACGACCACCCTATATGGTCATAAGTCATCCTATTACCATCTTGTGGTCGTAAGATCTTCTACGACCATATATTAATCGTAAGTTCTACTACGATCACCTTATGGTCGTAAGCCTTATTACGATCAAATCAATCACGACCACTCTATGGTCAATAAAGACCATAGACATGTGGACTCAATCGACTAGGGACCACATACAATGTGTTTAATTACACACAGTAGCTAATATGTGTTATTATTCTTTGGTATAACTGCACGTATTAATCTATGTCTCTGGCATAACCGCAAGACGAACATAGGGTGTTGTCTTTCTGACAATAACTACCATCAACGTACGCTATTCTTCAACCATTGAGGCGCATTCTAGCATGGACAACTGTCACCCCCCTCAGATGCTATATAAAGGATAAAGCTGACAAACAGAGAAAGGAGAGCAACACAAACAACAGAACAAGCATAAATCATTAGTTCTAGCCTTCGGTGACTTCTCTCTTGTTGTAAGCATAATCAATACAAAAACACATGATTATGCTTGTTATTATCCCAAGAGAAGGCCCGAACCTTTCTAAATCCATGTATCTCATTCCTGTATAGTCTCAACCAAGGAGGCCCCTCTTTTAGCATTCATTTCATTAGTTCGATAGTAAAACATCGACAAGAGGAATGGAGGAAAAGGGGAGACGTGGTGAAGCCTGGATCTCGAGGGATGGTGGGTGGGGAAATTGGGGAAGAAATTAAGCAAAGTCTTCTCTATTGTGATGTTGGTGTGGGGGAAGAAAACAAAACCGCGTGCACCTGTGGAAAAAAAATCTTATGAGACCTCATCACCTTTAGACTCATATTAAACCCTTTCAATCTCATGACACATGACAAAATAAATCAATCACTTCTTTACATGTCCACATGTCATGACTTGAAAAGGATCGAAGCAAAGGTCTATAGGTAAGGAGGTCTCATAGGATTTATTTTTGTGCACTGCACTACTGGTGTGAGGACTAAGGAGTGACCGAGTAAAAGGGATCGTCTGATGCATTTGGTGTCATCGAGACGCCTGAAGGCAAGCATTATTGTATGGGTAATGATAGCACTCATACATTCGGACACATCGGACAATTCCCAAGCACACCCTCATTGACTTCCCACCACACGCTCTCTCTCTCTCACTCACTCAGTAGCCTTGCCCTCTGTCTCTCATCCTTAGGTCTCTTGATCACTCCAGCAAGTTCTGCTCTGGCCGAGCCGCCACCCTCCACGCACGACCTAGCGACGCCGTAGGACGCGACCTTCGCGGTCGCCATGGCGGTGAGCCGAGTTCTCCTGTCACTGAGATGGCCAGGCACAACGACTTCATCGAGTGTCGTTGCCGGGCACGACTAGCTGAGGCCTGTCACCGTTGGACGCGCCATCTCAACCTCCTCGATCTGCCAAAACATCGTAAGCTCTGCCATCGACAACAATCTTCACAAAGAAGCATTAGGGTAGGCTCCTCTTCCCCCAAGTTCAGCTCCTCGATGCCCCCACAAGCATCCTCCCTCCAATAGGTTGTTGCATGTCTTTCTCGATTTTGTTGCAGTCCCTTTCTCCATTATTGCATGATTTGCCCTTGTTTATTGTTGTCTTCTCCATTTGTTACATATTTGGGTTGGAGTGTTGCATTTATGTGCGCAAAAAATTGCAACAATTATCTTGAAATGTTGCAACTATTATTTTTAAATGTTGTCATGTTATAACATCATAACTTTTTTGTGTGCCCTCCTCCTCTGGTAGGTTGGGTGCTGGCATTTCCTGAATTGTTGCAACACCTTTTTAAGTTTGTTGCATGAAGCAAAAAAATTTGTTGCAACATGTCTCTCAGATGCTGAGAAGTGTCATAGTTTAGATTTTGTTGTTGTCGTTGGGTTCTTTATTTGTTGCACTATATTTTTATTTTTGTTGCAGTAGGGATGTCTATTTGTTGCACCAAAGAATCCATACTCATTGCATTGAGTTGGCAATTTGTTGCATCAACAAAACTTATTTTTACGCTCTGAGAGAGAATGTTGCAATGTTGTAAAACGATGTATTTGTTGCATCGGATGAGATTTGGTGCATGCTTAATAAATAATTGTTATGTCTCACCGATTTTTTTGTGTTTGACTGGATGACTGAGGTCGAATCTTTCAAGTTAAATCTAACGATGAAGATGGACGTATGTGAAAAACCTCACATCATACGTCATCATTGTTGTATTCGTATTCATATTCGTTGGTCTTTCGTGTGAAGTTCCTGAGTTCAGAGTGGGACATTGGATCCAGACCACAAAGGCAGCAGTAGTAGGAAAATTTCTTTGACAGGAAAAACAGAAGTGTACTGCCTACTGGGCAACACGGAAACCTCAGCCGTCCATACCATTTCCATGCCTCCAGCGCATCGCACAAGTCATCTCGAGAGGCATATTCCCCTGCACCCTTTCTCGCCCCCATGACCACGTCATCCGAACCCCGCGACACCTCACCTCAAATCAGGATTCCCATGGGCCCCGCAGATCCAAACCTCGCCGGTGGATGCCACCGACACCCCGGCCCCACCTGCCGGCTTCAAATACCCCCATCAGCGCGTGACGTCGTCGTCTTCCCTTCTCCTCTCTTCTTCTTCCCTCAACACCTTCGGTGTTCGTCCTCAAAATCTCAAGTCCCAACCACTCGCAACTGACGAACGGCCAAACCCTAACCATAGCGATGGAGGCGAGAGCTTTGCCGACTCCGGCGATCGCCGGTGGCGGAATCTCAGGGAGATGGGGAGACGCCGGCGCGTTCTCGTTCCTCTCCAAGGGGTGGCGCGAGGTGCGGGACTCGGCGAGCGCCGACCTGCGGCTCATGCGCGCGCGCGCTGACTTCCTCCGCACGCTCGCCGACCGCGAGCTCGAGCACCTCCTCGCGTCCGCCTCCACCGCGCTCGCCTCTCCGCCGCTTCCGCCCATCGCCACGGGGGCGCCCATCGCCGAGCTCGAGTTCGTGCGCAAGCAGATCCAGCCCAAGATCTCCGAGCTGCGGCGCCAGTACGCGTCGCGGGAGCGGGACCTCGGCCGGAGGGTGCTCGAGCGCTGGGCGCCGCCCAGGGGAGCCACCAGCGCCCGCGTCGACCTCTCCGGGATCATCGCCATCCGCAACGCCCTCGTCTCCGAGACGTACGGTGCCGCGCGGTGGAGGCGCTCGGCGTGGAATGGAGAAGCGGAGGCGGAGGAAGACAAGGAGTGGGAGGTGGTGAGGATGATACGGGGCGGCCTGGAGGAGCTCGAGCGCCGGAGCCAGACCAGCGAGATTTTCGGGGGATTCCGTGGCCCCGGCGAGCTCGTCGAGAAATTCAAGTCGAGCCTGGTAATAACGCGAATAATCTCTTCGTAATTATTCTAGTTAATTAATTGTTCTTTTTGGAAGTGCTAGTTCCATCATGAGATTTATGTGTTCTCCCAAAAAAAAGTCACGAGAGTTATACTTGCATGATGTCTACATTGACCAATAACAATAGAATTATCTGGACGAAGGGGTGAAAAGACATGCTTGCGTGATGAGCTCAGGCACTACTCACTTCGCTTATATGCAAATTCAGAAGTGCTGACTGAATATATACTTTATTCAATGAAAGTGAAAGAATGTAGACGAGAAAGGAATACCATAAGTGCAAGGAGCTAAAAATAAGAGAATAGAAATGTGAAAAACCATAATTACAAACATGAGTTAAAATGCATGAAAATAGTTATGTTTACTCACTTTATTTGTAAGCATGATTTCAATTCTTCATGTACCATAAGTGCAAGGAGCTAAAAATAAGAGAATAGAAATGTGAAAAACCGTAATTACAAACATGAGTTAAAATGCATGAAAATAATTATGTTTACTCACTTTATTTGTAAACATGATTTCAATTCTTCATGTATTTGTTTAGGTCTCTCTCGGCTTGCATTATGTTTGGGTGAACCGAATGATGATGAGATTTAAGTTGCAATTGTTTATAAATTTAGTAATATTATGATTTCCCATGCCAATAAAATCTGTATACAACTGACAGGATGGTTATATAACAGATCTCAATTGAATGATTATTTCTAATGTTTATATAAGAAGTGGCATTTATTGGATCATGTGAGCCTCATTGTAAATCAAACTTCTCACTTAACATGGAGTCTGATGGATCCAAGGTAACTCGACAAATCATAAACACTATGGTGGTGTTTGGTTCAAAGAATGGTGACGTAAATGTAATGGGAATGAAATTACGGGGATTCAGCGGTGCAATAGATTATTACCAAATTTGTTTGGTGGCACGAGGAACGGTAATGGATATCATTACAGTGTTTGGTTTGTGGTGAAAGAACTAGCAAAAAGAATTTCTGCTTTAGCCACCTTTGCTGATCCAACATGAAAAGAATGGAACTCTTATTCATCTACGTCTACAAAACACCAATCGCAACCCAAAAACATCATCCACATCTACGAAACACTAACCTGATATCTATGAAACCCAAGAACCAGCTTGATTTTGATCTGGGTGGGGGTTGGTGTGGATGTGGAATTGGTTCCAGATCCAGAGGTAATCGCAGCGTTCCAGGACCACCAGGGATTCGCCGCCGCCAAGGAAGTTCCTGCCAGATGTGGAAGAGAGGATCACGAGGAGCGCCTGTCCAGGAACAAAAGGGCACGCTGTGCACCTCCGAGGAAGCGTTTCGTGAGGATGAGAGGGATCGCGAGGGCGTTGCGTTTCGTGTACTGGGAGCGTAATCGGCTTTGTACTGGGCCATTATCACAATCCATGGTACCTGATTCCAGCGCACCGAACCAAACGGCAAGTAATGTAATCAGGCCCCATTGTAATCGGATTACGCAGTCAAATGACCAAACCAAACACCGTCTATGATTATACAGTTAACTGATGGAAAAGTTATTGGCCATCTGAATTCATTCTTTTGCATAATTTGATTATGTTTTTTCAAAATAATTCTGGGGAAATGGACATTCTAGATATTATTTGCCCTTAAGATGAACTAAATGGGATTTCCTCTGACCTTTTTTGGTTCGTTTTCTGTTTATACATTTCTTGTCAGTTGATCCGGACAAGGAACGTGGTATAAGAAGGTAAAATGATAAATGACTTTTCAGACCAGTGTTTGATTTTTTTATGAGAACTGCTATGCATTTAATCTTGTAGATATATAATGCTTTGTGCCTCAGTACTGAATGGGGTAGGGTGCAGTGTGAAGGTTTCCAAAAGAAAGCAACCACATTTTCCATTGATAGATTTTTTAGTAATTGATAAATGCAAAATCAATTTGTTATCTGTTTTTTCATTGCTCAATTATATTGCTGTGAACTTAGTCTTGCAATCTAATGTAGGAAGTTCCCCCGCTGGATCTAACTGAAATTCTGGCAAATCTAGTCAGGCAGTCTGGACCATTTTTGGATCAACTTGGTATACGAAGAGGTATAGATAAAAGGCAATGTTATCCTATTTTCTTCTATTTATTAGGAGTTGACCCTCTTATGTACTGTTGATACTGTGGTGCAGATCTACGTAACAAACTGGTGGAGACATTGTATAGAAAACACAATCATACCCTTTCAGCAGACACATCCTTGCTTGGAAATGATAACATAACAGATGAGCTTGATCTAAGAATTGCCAGTGTGGTACAAAGTACTGGCTATCACACTGATGATGGTTTCTGGAATGAACCTGCAAAATATGAGGTCTCAGACAATAAAAGGCATGTTGCAATAGTCACCACAGCAAGCCTACCATGGATGACAGGAACAGCAGTTAATCCATTGTTCCGTGCAGCATATCTGGCAAAAAGTACAAAACAAGATGTGACACTGGTGGTGCCTTGGCTCTGCAAGTCAGATCAAGAGCTGGTGTACCCAAATAGCATGACCTTCAGTTCGCCGGAAGAGCAGGAAACTTATATAAGGAACTGGCTGGAGGAAAGACTTGGCTTTGAATCAAACTTCAAGATATCCTTTTATCCTGGCAAGGTGATTATCTAATGCATCTTATGTGAAGGTCTATGTCTCTTCAATAACTTTACATTGACAAGTTATATGCCCTGCAGTTCTCAAAAGAGCGACGTAGCATCATTCCGGCTGGGGATACCTCACAGTTCATTTCGTCAAAAGAAGCTGATATAGCAATATTGGAAGAACCTGAGCATCTCAACTGGTATCATCATGGGAAACGTTGGACCGACAAGTTCAATCATGTCGTTGGTATAGTTCATACAAATTACCTAGAATATATCAAGAGAGAAAAGAATGGGGCTCTTCAAGCTTTCCTAGTTAAACATATCAACAATTGGGTGACCAGAGCATACTGCGACAAGGTACTGTATTTAGCTCAGTTGTTGTGCTATTGTTTGGATGCGCATCAGTATTGCTAATGACAGGCATGTGCAGGTTTTACGTCTTTCTGCAGCAACTCAGGATCTGCCCAAGTCTATTGTTTGCAATGTCCATGGTGTAAATCCAAAGTTCCTTAAGATCGGAGAAAAATTGACAGCCGATAGGGAGAGTGGGCAGCAGTCATTTTCCAAGGGGGCATACTTTCTGGGAAAGATGGTCTGGGCCAAAGGTTACAGGGAACTGATAGATTTGTTGGCCAAACATAAAAGTGACTTGGAAGGATTCAAGTTAGACGTATATGGAAGTGGTGAGGACTCGCAAGAAGTCCAGTCTACTGCCAGGAAACTGGACTTGAATCTCAACTTTTTCAAGGGAAGGGATCATGCAGATGATTCACTCCATGGGTATGTATCAATCAAGAAGCTATAAATGGTTCTCAATCATTCCATCATTTGTATCTATCTTTTTGCCGGTTACTGATGCAGCTGTCTTTCTTTCGTGTTATTTTCAGGTACAAGGTTTTCATTAACCCAAGCATCAGTGATGTCTTGTGCACAGCAACAGCGGAGGCTCTTGCGATGGGGAAATTTGTCATCTGTGCAGAACATCCATCGAACGAATTTTTCATGTCATTCCCGAACTGCTTGACATACAAAACTTCAGAGGACTTTGTCGCCAGGGTGAAAGAGGCCATGGCCAGAGAACCCCAACCTCTTACTCCTGAGCAAAGATATAACCTATCATGGGAGGCGGCAACAGAGAGATTCATAGAGTGCTCGGACCTTGACAAGGTTCTGAATTATAACACCGTGCAGCCTGGAGAAGGCGGTAACAGAAACAAAATGCGAAGAACCTCACGGCCCTACTTGTCGGACGCCATGGATGGCGGATTGGCCTTCGCTCATCACTGCCTGACTGGCAACGAGGTCCTTAGATTGGCGACGGGGGCAATTCCTGGTACGCGCGACTACGACATGCAGCACTGTGTGGATATGGGCCTTTTGCCTCCTCAAGTGCAACACACGGTATATGGCTGGTGATGTCGGCCTCCGCCCTAAGTTACTTGTGTGTGTAGGAAAGTGGTATAGTGGTTACTTGTGTGTATAGGAAAATGGTATGGTAGTTGGGAGTATATACTTTCATGTCTTATATACCACTTAAATCGTATGATGATACATCTTTATCTATTTGAGCATATTTAATAATGATTATAAGATACCCAAAGTAAGATACCCTAAAGTGAGTTTTATGAAAATTTTAATTAAAGTACACTTTTTATAGCAAAATTTATGTATATACTTTTTTATATATGAAAAAAGGTATATAGCAAAAAACAAAGGACTTCAATGAATTTTTTCAATTAAGTCGCATTGAAGTATCTTATAATTGGTATTTAAGTATACTAAAAGTGTATAATATGTATGTTTAAATGGTACTCCTCCGGTTTTTATTGTTGGCGTTAGTACTCACATGATAGGCTAGGGCCAAGTAATGGGGATGGAGGAGTATATAAATGAGTATATACTCCCGAAGTAAACGGATGTCACACACACACACACACACACACACACACACACACATATATATATATATATATATATATATATATATATATATATATATATATATATATATATATATATATATATATATATATATAAAGTTCAAGAAAGCACTAGGCGCTAGTCTGGACGGTGGCTCGAGCATAACACCTAGGCGGTAGTCAGAGCAGATGGCAACAAAGTTAGAAGTAGCAATGAATCGGCAAGTTGAAAGGCCGCATAAGATCCCAAAGTCCAGCTGCACACACAAAAAGGTGGACAGCAGGCACACTGTGTAGAAAAATATAAAACCCTGTAGATATTCTCCTACCAGTGGTCCTCTCCTTTCTACACGGTCCACTGCAAGCCCCACATCCTTGTTATCCTCTCTCTTTTCTACACGGTCTTCTAAGACCAGAGGTCCAGAGCTTCCCTTCCCCTCACTCCTTCCTTGCACAAAGACATCTTCCTTCTCTTGTTCTCCATCCTCCAGTCCCGTAAGTCGCATCGGCAGCGGCGGCAAATGGAGTGACGCCAAGCAGCGGCGGTGGCAGATGACCAAGCGGCAGCGGCTGCAGACCTCGCGGCTGGCGGCAGTTAGCCTAGTCCTCTCTCTTCCTCATTCATCTCCCCTCTTCCCTCTAGTCGCCTATCCCCTCACATCGCCTACTTTAAGCCGCCGAGACCAAGCTTTGTAATTTTTTTTTAAATAATATTTTGTTACAAAACTAGGTAGCCGCCCCAAAAAATTACAAAAATAGGTTATTATCGCCAGTTCATCTGGTGACAGGCTCCTATCGCTAGTTCAACTGGCGACAGGGACCCTGAATAGAGGGGGGGGGTTCCTGTCGCTAGTTCAACTGGTGACAGGAATCTAAGAATTTTTAAATATAGCAAATGAACTTAAAAATTATGAAATTTTTTGTACAGACTCGACTCAGTGTTCTTGCTTGTGTAATTTTTTCATAATTTTATCCATCATGAATTTGTCCCTAAATTCATTTAAATATACTGTTTATAGAATTTATAAATATACAAAATGAGGCCCAAAAGTTATGATTTTTTGTGAACTCTCCTTACATAATTTAATTGTTTTTGTAACTTTTCTAGAATTTTATATATTCTGAAATAGTCTCAAAAATTCAAATTTAGGTCTCCGATATAGTGTACTTGAATGTGTAAACACTTAGTTTTTGAGACAATTTCAGAACATATAAAATTATAAAAAAAACACAATTAACTAAACTACGTAAGGAGTGTTCACAAAAAATCATAATTTTTGGACCTCATTTTGTATATTTACAAATTCCTACAAAAAATATACTTAAATGAATTTTGGAGACAAATTCAGAACAAATAAAATTATGGAAAAATTATACAAGCAAGAAAACTTTGTCGAGATGCTCCAAAAAATATTTCATAATTTTTTGAGTTAATTTAGCGATATATTTAAAATTTCTAGGTTCTCCTCTTCTTGCTAGTTGAACTGGCGACAGAGACCATTTTTGTAATTTTTTTTTAAAAAAATATTTCAAAAAAAAAATTCACCGGCTTTAACTGCCTAGCCGGTCCAAGGCAGCCCTGCCGCCTAGCTCACCGCCTTGGGAGAAATCGCGATGGCAGCCTCCCATCTGAACGCCTAGATGGTGCCTAGAGCCGACTTCTTGAACCTTTATATATATATATATATATAGAGGAAAATGTCCCACTTAAATCTTATGATGATACCTTTTTTTTTGTCAATTTGAGCATACTCCACTAATGATTATAAGATACCCCAAAGTGAGTTCCATGAAATATTTTATTAAAATCCACTTTTTACAGCAAAATTTGTGTATATACTACTTTTATATATGAAAAAAAAGGGTATATAGCAAAAATAAAGGGCTCCAATGAAAATTTTTCAATCAAGTCACGTTGGAGTATCTTATAATTGGTATTTAAATATCTTGAAAGTGATAAAGAAGTATAATATATTCATTTATGGTATATTAAAAGTGGGAGTATGTACTCTGGAGAGTGTGTGTCTATATATATATATATAGGACGTCTGTTGCATACTCACGGGAGTATGTATCTCACTTCAAATATACCACTTAAACGAATATTTTATACTTCTTTATCACTTTCAGTATACTTAAATACCATTATAAGATACCCAACGTGACTTGCTTGAAAAAATTTCATTGCAACCCTTTATTTTTGCTATACTTTTTTTATATATAAAAGAAGTATATACATATTTACTATAAAAAGTGGACTTTCATATAAATTTTCATAGAACTCGCTTTGGAGTATCTTATAATCATTATTGAAGTATGCTCAAATTGATAAAGAGGTATCATCATACGATTATGGTGGTATGAAGGTTAATGCATCCTAGGAGTACCATACCATTTCATATATATATATATATATGAGCATATACCATTAAATCGTATGATGATACATCTTTATCAATTTGAGCATACTCAATAATGATTATAAGATACCCGAAAGTGAGTTCCATGGGAAATTTCATGAAAATCCACTTTTATACCAAAATCCGTGTATATACTTCTTTTATATATGAAAAAAGGGTATATAGCAAAATAAAGGGCTCCAATGAAAATTTTCAATCAAGTCGCATTGGAGTATCTTATAATTGGTATTTAAATGTACTGAAAATGATAAACAAGTATAATATATTTATTTAAGTGGTATATTATATGGGAGTATGTACTCGAGATACGCAAATAGTAAATCCATATATATATATATATGCCCCAATGAAAAAAATTTCAATCAAGTTGCATTGGAGTATCTTATAATTGGTATTTAAGTATACTGAAAATGATAAACAAGTTTAATATATTTATTTAAATGGTATATTCAAGGGAGTATGTACTCTTTGAGTCTAAATATCCATATATATATATATATATATATATATATATATATATATATATATATATATATATATATATATATATATATTTTTATTACCAATTATAAGATACTCTAATGCGACTTGATTGAAAATTTTTCATTGGAGCCCTTTATTTTGCTATATACCCTCTTGCATATATAAAAGAAGTATATACACAAATTAGCTATAAAAGGTGGACCTTAATGAATTTTTTCATAGAACTCACTTTGGGGGTATCTTATAATCATTATTGGAGTATGCTCAAATTAATAAAGAGGTATCATCATACGATTTAAGTGGTATATGAGAAATGGTAGTACATACTCCTAGGAGTACCATACCATTTGTATGTGTGTATGAAAATGGCATAGTACTACTTGGAGTACCTACTCCCGGTTCCATTCACCGTCGATCAGATTCTTCTCGATCGAACCTACCCTACGGCATGCTATTGGGTGTCGAAAATAAATTTTCTGGGGCTGGGCCTCCGTGAGGCCTCTCCCTCACCACCGTTGGATCGCGTGAGACGTCACTGTAGCATGTGTGTGTGAGGGGGGATCGAACGGCTATGCGGAGGGCCTCAACACAGAAAATTTAATTTCCTGGTGCCGAAGGTAAGACCCGTTTTCATTTTTATTTAATTAAAATTATCTAGTAAATATGCAAATCATTGTTGACCTCCGATTTTCTTGGGATGGATCAAGCTCGGCGCTATTCCCTCGGGATTTTGGGCGGAGCAGCGCTTACGATTTCGGAGGCGCAAGAACTCCAATTGAGTTTTCAGCGGTGTGGCGCTAGAACCCAATCGGGATTCCGACATATTTTTTTTAAATAATCTATTTTTTATTCGGAATTACAAAAATAATACAACTTGATTTTTTTTTTTAGAAATAACCCTGTGTTGCTCCACGGTTAGGCGACTTAGGATAGTCGCCCTACTGGTGAGCGACACATGATGAAGTCGCTTAACCGTGAGGCGACTGGACCGTTCGCCTCCAATTCGCCCAACCACCGAGCGACATGCGTTGGCGTCGCCCGTTAGTTGAGTGACTTGATTAAGTCGCCCAACCACTGGGCAATTTTAGTTAATAGTCGTCCTATTCAATAAATCTGATTGGAATAATTGTGTTAGAATAAATATTACATTTCGTATGTATTATATTTAGCAAATCTTATTGTATGATGTTATTTTTTTAAAAAAAAAATGGGGTAACAAGGTCGGTTGATCTATTTGTTATTTTGTAGAATATGAAGGGTATGAAATTTGTCAGACTCGCAATAATATTTTGTGATCGTTGTATATTGTTGTAGTGCGCTAAATTTATGAAGAATTTTGTGAGGACGATTGAGATAGTATTGAGTCGTAAGTAGGAAGAAAAGTGATATTACGATGCGCTAGGAAATAACACGGGGCGACAGTTGGCTGGAGGCACCATTTTTTATTATTTAATCCTTTTTTACAAATTTTGCAAAGTCAATCCCTCTCGAACTATGTATAACTCAAAAGTAGAGAATCTATATGTGAACCATATATAAGACCATCCTTTTAACCGAGCGTAAATATATATATGGACTGAAATTTTTTTTGTGGATTGATAACCTTTGCTACTTCAGCGTATATATCCTTCACAAACAATATTTCCAGGCCTTGCCCAGAAGTGATACATGTTGTCAGATGTCTTTATAATGATGCTCGGAATAACACGGAAGAATCGAATGTGAAAAGACGAGGAGATTTGATGTTGCGAATTAAAATAGACTTTATAATGGAGCTAGGAATAACACGACCCATAGGGTTTGGTTACGTGCATAAGAAATATCATCATACATGATGCAACAAACCGAAGTACTCCTACGATACATATGCGCTTTTTTGGAATGGAAATAGATTCGACCTTCGATGAGGGACTAGTACAGAATGGTTCGACCTACTGCGCGGATCGGAGCCATTTTCCCTTCCTTGGGACCAGTACAGAATGGTTCGACCTACTGCGTGGACCGGGGCCATTTTCTCTTCCTTGCTAGCTCGACGTTGAACTCCTCGCCGACCTCTTTGGCCTTGGCCGCCATTTCCCTCTTTCTCTGGCGCTCCCCCTCGCGAGCCTCGCACTCCCTGTGCCTGCACACCTTGAGATGAGCTTTCGTCTCCCGACGTGTGTACTCGTTTTGCTCGTCGGTGCGGCGTTCCTCCTCCCGGATCTCGCGAGCTCTTTTGGCATCCTACTCAGCGAAGTCGAGAGACCACTTGTCATGTGGGTGGATCTCTTGGTCGATCCACTTGCGGTAGCCACATAGCGGATCTTGGGACTAAGGTGTAGATGGGAGAGGTTGTTAGTGCGTGCTTTGAAAGAGAAATAGTAGGGGAACACACTTTAACTGGTCCTTACCGGCTGCCGATAGCTGCTCGTGTCCCAACGCCGGTCGGGATAGCCACTAGAGTAGTTCGCGCAACCCAAGTAACACATGCCCAAGCTCACTCGCTGTTTAGACTTGAAGAACTTGTATGGGTCCCTGCACCAACAGAGGGGCGGCGTCTCCCCCTCTGGCGGGTGTTGTGGCGAACGCTTGGTTGGAATGTTCTGAAAGACGTTTCGAACGTGAGACATACCTGCAAATTAAAAAATTAAAAGCATTAATGTTAATTGAGCACTTAAATTATATTCTAATGACAAATAAATCATATTTAGTATGTTCTTAGCGTCACCTAAACACTTTGCTCGAATACAGTGGTAATACATATACAATTCCATGAAACCCAAGTAGTAAACACGTAATTTTTTCGTACAAAATTCTATATTATGTTAACACTGTACTCATTTGCTATGGATTGCGAAATATTTAAAACATCATCGTTACTATGCATATTTATAATGGGTGAAGCTTTTAGGGAAAAAAAAAATCAAAATTTCACATGCTTGAGAATCCTACGGGTTTGGAACCATGTATCTCGTGATTTTTGTCTTAGTATTTTATAATTCCTTAATCCAACCAAAACTATAAAGTAAATGTTATCAATTCTTTATTGTGCAAATAAATATATATATTTAACATTCTATAAACTAGCATTTGCGAAAGAACGGGTTATCGACATGTTTATGTAATAGAAAAGTAACACGTTATCATTCATCAAGCCCGGACGCAATTAGAGCAGCACTCAAAATAGTACAATTAAATTTATTTTCACCGACTAATTTTTCCTCCATACGAACTTCTAAACTAATTGCATTCATCATGCTATCTCTAAACATTTGCTAACAATATGTCACTACACATGATGTTGCTTGCTAACCTATCATGGTTTTAAAAATACACTTATACAAAATAATGCTACAAACTCACCGTCGTGATCGTTGATGCTAAGCGAAGAACCTTTTTTTCCTCCTCTTCTTCTTCCTCTCCTCTTTTTACCTCTCCTTCTCCTTCTCCTCTCTTTCTCTTCTTTCTTCTCGACCTCGCTATCTCGAATGGCGACTGTTCATGCGCGGCCACGCGCGGGGTATAAATCCACCCCAAGCGTCAGAGCGACCTGTGTCCTAGTCGCCATACGGTGGAGCGACTATGACCAAGTCGCCCATCCATTTAGCGACTAGGAGGCGAACGGTCAAATCGTGTAACTGTTGAGCGAGTTAGACATATGTCGCACATCGGTTGGGTGACCGTATGGCGACTCATGATTATTTTTGGCAAAAAAAATTAAGCAATATTATTCCTGTAATTCCAAATAAAAATAGATTATTAAAAATTTTGATTCCGGCAGATGGAGGTCCTCAAAGAAAGGATTTCAGCAATTTACCTTGGCGCTGGCGTCGGTGATTGGAGCACAACGTTGACGATCAAGGGGGTCATGAGATGGATTAGCTCACATGCCTTCGTCGCTTCAGGCCGATTGGACTGTCAAAGGTCAACAGTTTGCATTGCGCATATCCTTTATATTTATAATGAATTCATGGAAAGGTCCGTAGCATTGCTCTTCTATCCATTTGCATTTTTTCGCTCAATGGCTGCCTTGGATCTCCCCCCTGCGTGGGATCTGAGATCCAATCGTATCTTTGAGGAGGACACTTCAATCTAATATATATTTTTGCGGATGGATTAATCCCAATGCTCCTCATAGGCTGATTAGACTTTCGTGTGTTATGTGGCGACTCTAGGTAGCCGACGGCGGGAGTATCTCACAGAGCGGCATTGATTCCGGCGACGACTCCTCTCAGCTCCCCCAACGACAGCGGCGTCGACTTCCTCCCCCGAGCGACTCCTTTCCAGGTGAGCAGTGGAGCCCACGCAGATCTGGGCCTGCTGGTGGTCGACAGCGGGCCCTTCTCGCGGCTCCTCCTCATGGCAATTTGTCTACTTCCTCCTGCGGCAAGACGTCCTTTCCTGGGCTTAGGCCCATTGCAAGCAGCAGGACAAGAATCCTCCAGCTTCTCACCACACATAGGTCATTAAATTAGTTGTAATCCGTCCTATAACTTGGCTGCATGTTTTTTTTTTGGCTTTTTTGTGGTCCACGGATGAACATTATCGCGTTATGCAACACAAAATTGGGTATATGCATGCAATACTTTTGGTTTCATTGTGATCTATGGAGTCTTCAACTGTTCATGATCAGATTAGGAAATGCAAAATTGGATATATGATGTCTTCCGTATAGCTACTTGCTAGTTGGGTGTATGCCTAATTATACTGATTTTTTTTCTCAGGTTATGAAGGTGAAACAAAACTCAGATAAAACTACTCCACAAAGTGTACCTTGTCTATAAGCTTTACTTAGAAGCTACATTCCTTGACGATGCATGGCGTGATGAAGGTGGGGAAATATACTTCCTTTTAGTTTGTTAGTACGTCCCTTTTGCTTTGTCGATTACTATTGAACTATATCATTTTTCAGTTAATTGTCATGCTATTTTTCTGTTTCTAGTATACCCAATGGAGTTAGCAGTCGATTCAATAGAAGTAATTGAATTAAATAGTCGCTAGACTTTGGAGTTACTGCTTCAATTTTCTATTAGACATTTTTCTTTACAAAAAGGGTATGCATAGGAGGAGAAAAGAGTAGCACCAAACTCACAATCCTGTTATCTGAATGTAGTTTTTGTTCATGGAAAGGAATTGTCGGTATTTTAGGACCGAACTTACATAAAGATTGTTTGATTCGGGGGTTCCTCTAGGCTCAAAATCACACAGAGATGGAGACACAGGAATTTTATATAGGTTCGGGCATTCTCCTGGGAGAATAACAACCCTACTCCTGTGTATATGTATTGAGTATACTTGATTACAAGATCAAGCCAGAAAACTAGAGTATTGTGCTTCTCGAGTTGCCTCTCCATTACTCGATGATCCTTGCCTTTTATACCGCCCCCGAATGTATCTTTGTTGGACCTCTAATAAAGATCACTTAATCATCCGGATCGTGGCGTATTCTCGGAGGTTATTGTAGGAGTTAAAACGCCCCACGCCACCGTGCAATTATCATCATAAAAGGGAGTTAAAATCGTGCCATTATCATAGGAAATAATGGCGTAGTTTATCGCCTCGTATTTTGAATACGGCCATGAAGATTCTTTTATCGACTAGGCCCACATGTCCGTGAGCCTTGTCGACTAGGCTGGTCGAGAAGGTCTTACGACGAGGATGGTCAGAAGAAAGCTTCGATCGCATAATCGATCGTAGTAGAGCTTACGATCATGGGATAGTCGTATAAGGACTTACGACATGGGGTAGTCATAGGAAGACCCACGACTATAGGGTGGTCATAGAAGAACTTCGACCTCCGCCTTCTCCTTATTAATATTTAAGGGGTATACTCAGGAGTTATGTGACGTCATTATTACCTCATAATATGAATTATGGATAAATGATTAAATGAGGATTGTTATATCCTCGTCATCTAGCCCTCCAGCTTAAGCAAAAAATAGCTTGCTTGAGAAAGGAGCAGTAGATGATCTCACGACCAGTAGATGGTCGTGGAAAAGGTGGTCGAAGGAAAAACTCTTCGACTAATGTTTCATTTGACTAGAAATTTACTTAGTCAAGAAAGTTGTAGGATAACCTTGTGGCTCACAAGGTGATCGTAGAAGATCTAACGGTTCCCGAGTGGTCGCAGTACTGTGGTTGGAAGTAGAAACTTTCCAACCGTTGTTACTTTTGACCAGAAAAAACTTGGTCAAGAAGGTAATTTCGCTTGAGGTGTAAAAGCAGACCGACTTCCTCGGCGCACAAATTTTAAGAATCCCAATCGACTCCCTTGCCGTTGTTTGCTAGAGCAGTTCCCGAAGCGTTGGCAACCATTGGGTAGCCACGTCTTTTCATCTTCGGACGTGCGGTTATAAAGTTTCACTGCGGGTGAGGGTAAGGTCTTTTACCTTCCCTCAATTTGTTCTTGCTGTTCAAAACTTTCGAGTTCTCCGTCGCCAACCAAATCGAGCTTCCTTCTCCAACCCTTCCACATCCAATCTCTTAGCTTTCGGGAGAAATGGCCGGAGCCGCTTCCCAGTGGGCTAAATCGGAGATGGACGCGGCCAAGATTCAAGCTTTGGTCGACTCCAAGAAGATCCCGAAGGCTGAATTCGTGAGATGGATCGAAGCCGCCAGACAGCATTGGCCATCGGAGGAGATGGGGCAAATCCCTCTCTTCCAAGCATTTCTGTGAGTGCGCCCTTTGATTACCTGCTCATCCTTTCCTTACATTGGTACTCGAGTACTTCCAAGTAGAGTTGGTGAACCTCGTTCCTAATTCAATTACAATGTTGGGGTATTCGTACCTTTGCGAGGCCTACTGGATTCGGTGACGACAGGAGTTGTTCGGTATTACTACGGAATGACTCGGTTAAGCGGAATTGTCGATGGTACGTAGTCCTAAGCTCCATGATGGGAAGTCGAGGGAGTACATTAAGATGTTTACCCGTCGTCGTGGCGGGGTGGAAGAAGAGGTGGTTCTATTGGGAGATCACCAATGAGGACACCTCTCCTTCATTGGAAAGCCCAGAGAAG
This sequence comes from Phyllostachys edulis, assembly GCA_036346405.1. NCBI lineage: Eukaryota > Viridiplantae > Streptophyta > Magnoliopsida > Poales > Poaceae > Phyllostachys > Phyllostachys edulis. The sequence continues at coordinate 60,668,719 of CM070548.1, forward strand.
GTTCCTTCATGGGATGCGATTCCTAAGGACCTTCACCGGATTGCCCCCTTCATCCAAGCCATCGCAGACTTGAAGGAAGAGGGGCTTACTGGATGGCATGTGGTGAAGGATTTCATCACTGCTGCATATCGCCCTCCAAGAAGAGGGCTCGCCCGGATGGAGGTACTCGGGTTCGCCGGACCCGACGAGGACTATCAGCGGAGGTAAGTAAACCTTAAGCTTTAGTCTTCTTTCTTGATTTTAGAATTGGTTTTATTTAAGGTTCTCTTTGTTTTGCGGACCTCTCGCAAAGAGAGATTGGCGCTACGAGTCAAGCTTATCTCACGAAAGCCCCCGCCTATGTCATGGCGCCTCCAATCTGGTTGACTCGCTTCGGAGGACAAGCTTGAGCCTAAAGGTAATCGATAGTCGATTTAGTCTTTAGGACTTTATAGTCATAGGAGAACTTATGATCGAGTCTTGATCGTAAAAAACTTCTGATCGGGTTATGGTCAGAGAAGAACTTACGACCGGAGGTTTGTCGTAGAAAAAAGCTACGACATGGTAATTGGTCGTAGAAGAACTTACGATCACTTTATAATGTCTCTCTTTCCGACTTCCGCAGAAGTAGACAAGGAAACCGTCGGACGATGAGGAGGTAGAACCGATGGTCGTTGGAGTGTACACCGTAGAGCAGCTTGTTTCTCCCTTCCAAGAGGCGTCGCCTCGTTAAAATCGCCAGACAAGGGATGCTCGAGCTCGAGTCCTCTTGTTGAGCAAGCGGATGCTCCTCGGATTAGGAAGAGGAAGCCCACGCAAGTTGTTGACAAGAGGCGTCTGAGAGCTCGAGTTCTGCTACTCCGTCTGCACCTTCGGCTAATCTTCTTTGTGGAAATAATCGTGTAGAGAGGAAACAATCGCGGCGAGGAATAGTGAAGTGTTTAAACCTAAAGCCCCCAAGGCCAAGGTACCCTTCTATTATGACAATAAAACCTTCGTAGTTTCTGCCTCCCCTGGTTTTATTAAGCAACTTGAGAAGGAGAACTGGAAGAGTTTCATGTCTTTTGTGAAGGAGACTGCTGCACCAGTAGTGCCCCTGGTTGAGGGTGATGCTGCCCTTGAGGTGGTTGAGGCTGATCTCGATTGCCCAGAGAGCCAAGGGGCCCAAGAAGCGATGGTGCTCGATCAAGACCCACGACTAGACGTGGTCGTGGCTGATCCTCAACTTAAGTCTCAACCAGACGTGGTTGAGAAAAAGTTGAAGAAACCTCTCATAGGGAGGGTTGTTTCCAAACTTAAGATCTCGTCTGCACTCGGAAGTATGTAAAAGACAAAATTGTAAGGGCAGCATTTACCTTTTGCTTTTTATCACGATCGTGTTTTCCTTTTCATGGTCTTAGCGCTGCTCCCCCATCATCATCAAGGACGTTCTTTTATGGAACCATCTGTAGTTTCTTGGCGAAGAAGGAACAACAATGCCCCGCATGATCAAAGGTGCGACCCTTGTCCCAAATGGCGAGGGTGCCGTTGCGGTGATAGTAGCTCACGACCGGTGGAGTGGTGCGTGGGTTTAGAAGCGGCTACGACCACGAGAATGGTCGAAGAGTGGCCATGCCTATAGCCCTGAGGAGTGGTCGTGAGAGCCGACACACGAGCGGCGTCGACACCGTGGAGGTATCGAGCGTTGTCTTTGGAAAGGAGGTTATCGCGGAGCGTTCCTCGAGCCCTCAGAAGGGGTGGGCGTTACCAAATCGAGGAGGAGGAATATGCCAATTTTACCTCCGAATTCTTGAACCGAAATCTTCCTTGTGGAATCTTCACCTCTTAGACCTCGTGCTTGTGTCCATCCTAAAACATTCTGGCGGAAGGATGTCTTCGATGGTAGCGTCTCGAAGGGTGTGGTGGGACCCGAGTTCGAGAGGTTGATGGCGAGGATCCCACAAGGTCGTGTCTTTATTTGCATGAAGAGGCGATGAATGTAAGTACTTGTTATTTAGTATTTGAACTCATACATTTTCTCATTTCTAATTGCCTTGCTTTACGCAGAGAGCGTTGGAGAAAATTATTCTTGTTGTTGAATACAACGGGCAACTTGTCCAATGCGGAGAGAAAATTGAACTCTGCTGAACAAGCGGAGAAATTGTGAGTAACCGCTTTTAGTAGCCTTTTATGCTTTGACTACTTACGCGATGCTTGTAGGGTTTGTCGTAGAAGATCTTACAACTAAATACTTCATCGTAGAAGAACTCACGGCGGGTATTTGTCATAGAAGAACTTACGACTAGGCGATCGTAGAAGAAACTTCGACCAGGTTCTATGCTTACATCTACCCTTTTCCTGCGAGGATTAAGAGTAATGAGAAGTCCTTAGTGATTCTCTTGACTACGAAAAAAGCCAGACGAAAAAAGCTAAGGGAGGAGAAAAGACCTCCGAAAAAAGCTTCATGAGGCGGACTCTTAAACCGAAAGTTGCGGGGACAACTAAGCGATAAGTCTTGAACTTAAGACCGCTTTGACCGCATCTTCTTTTTTTTCTCAATCTTATTTCCTTTCGATAAAGTCCAAGAGGTCGAGGGTGGGAGCAATTACATTAAGGACACTGCGACCCATCTTTGAAGAAGTTAAGAGGTTGAATTCTCAACTCGTTGGTAAGCAAATCTTTACTGTGATTGATTGTGTTTTCCTCTACGAGGTCATTTTATTTGGTCGCCTTATTCTTTTGAGAACAAGTAGCACAAGTGAAAGCGACTTCGCGAGGCTTGACTGTAGTCGGGGAGAAATGAAGGCTTTGAAGATTAATCTTCAAGACAACGTTTCACTCCTGAACCATGTACTCGGTGGGCTTCATGCTGAGGAGATTACTCCTCGTGACGACATCTTGCCTGCCCACTCGAGTGTTATTGGTGAACAAGTCGGGACTTTGCAAGAGCTGGAGACTACTCTGAGGACTAACCAATTCGACTCGATAAAGGATGCGACTCAGGAGGGAATAAGATTTGCTTTAGCAAAGCTTAAATATCATGATCCCAATCTGAGTCTGACTGTCATATAGAGCGACTTTACATCTCTCAAGCGAAGCGAGTAGTTGATAGCGTCAATGCATCCGATCGCCGAGTTAGTCACGTGGGGTATGGAAATAAAACCCCCGTCGCCAGAGTAGTTTGTACCGGAGTCCTGTAAAGACAAGTTTTTTTTGTTGATGTTGATATATAATTCTTCCTTTTTCCCGAAAAATCATCTTGTCGAGTAGTTAGCAACTCTTAAGATAATGGATGGGAAAAAAGAGCAAGACTAAGAATTGAAGTCAAGTTAATAACTTTATCCTAGCCCCCGACTATTTGCTTAGTTTATTTAGATAAACTGAGTAAATAGTACTAAATGGGTTTTCTAAAAAAGTGAGTGGTTTAGCTAACTTGTAGTTTTTCGATCACGATTATCTCACACTGGTCGAAAGAGTAGGAACAAGTCAATACTAGGAAGTTCCTTCTAGTGGGCAGGACCACATGCAGAGAGGAAAGGCTTTGACTAGGTGATGTTACCATCTCCGATCAGATTAATCAAATCAAGAGCGGTCAACTTGAGTTAGATAAACCACGGGTTCCTTTATAAAATTTGTCCAACTTATTTCAATGCACTCAATATGTTCACTATGGTAGCAAGAGTTAGAAAGCGAGCAGCTAGGAAGTTCCTTCTAGTGGGCAAGACCACATGCGAGAGAGGAAAGTCTTCGACTAGGTGTTGCAACTTCCTCACCAGCTTAAAACAAACCCGAGTTTATCGAGAGTAGTTGAGTAAATTTGAAAGTGTACTCGCTTGGTTTATTTTCCAAAAAGATGAATGAAGAAATAAACTAAGGTACTAAGAGTTGACATGTTATTATTTCGACCATGTTTTGAGCCCAAGCTCTTTGTGTTGGTAAAAAGGGAGGAACGAGTCAACTCTAGGAAGTTCCTTCTAGTGGGGGAACCACGTCTGGCAGAGAGGAAAGGCTTGACTAGGTGGCGTTACCATCCTTTCGTCCCAGTAAAGATGAACTGAGTCTTCGTCGTAGGATGTCTTACGACTAGTGTGTTGTCGTGAGAAAGCTCACGACTAGGAACTGAGTCGGGCGGACCTTCAACGAGGTTATGGTTGAAAGAATTATCAAAGCGCTACTCAAAGTAAAACAATAAGATAGAAAGAACCTGATGCTTTATTGAATGGTTGATGCGTTTACACGTAGAATTTATGAATGGCGGTCGATATTCCAAGAATTAGAAGAGAACGGCCGTCTTCCATTGCTAGTCGACGAGCCCGGCGCGCATAACTTCGACCCTTTGTGTGAGACCTTCCCACTTAGGAGAAAGTTTGTTCGATTAGACTAGGATTGAATCTTCCTCAATACCAAGTCACCTCTGACAAAGCTGCGAGGTTGAACCTTCGATCGTAGTATTTGGCGAGGGCTTGTTGGTATCTTTGCTAAATGGATTAAGGCTGATTTCTTTTCTCTTGAAGGAGTTAATGTCACCCGCTCGAAGTTGTTCTTAGGCTCGATCATTGAAACTCTCGACCCTTTGTAGAACTGATCTTTAGTTACGGTGGAAGCATGGCCCGGCACCAAAGACTAGGAAAAAAGGTGTTTACTTTGTTGCCTCGAGCTAGCGGTTGTGCGAATCTGCCCATAATCTGCGGGTAATTCTTGTACCCAAGCCCCGAGCGCTAACAAGCTGGTCAAGACTCGAGTTTTAATTCCTGCATTATTTGGCCATTCGCTCATTCGATTTGGCCCCATTGCTTTGGGGGATGGGTAGCGAGGCATAACGAGCTTGGTACCCAAATAAACGTCATAAAATTCTTGAAATTTTGCGCTCGAAAATTGTTTACCATTATGCTGTGATTATTATTTGGGGACTCCAAATCGAGTAATCACGCTTCTCATCATGAACCGTTTTGCGGCTTCGTTGTTATCGATCATAGGTTCTGCTCGATCCATTTTGTGAGCGTATCAATAGCCACAAAAGGAACTCGAAACCTCCTAGAGTCCTTAGGAGCGGTCCTAGGATATTGAGACCCCAGTGCATAAATGGCCATGATAGAGGAATTGCTTGTAATGCCCCTATTTGGTTGATGTATTTGCTGTTATGAAGCGGTATTGTACATATTTCTTAACCATCTCTTTGGCATCATAGAGGCATTGGCGATAAAATCCTTGTCGAAAGGTTTTACCAACCAGCGCTTCAGTAGGGGCATGAGCTCCACAGATGCCCGTGTATGTCATGAAGGAGGTTTAGTCCTTTTCTCTGCGGTATGCATTGCATGAGTACCCCTTGAGTACCTCTTTTATAGAGGACTCCTTCGACCAAAGTATACATTTTGGCCTTTGGGATAAGCGATCCGCTTGAGATGCGTCATCGAGACCGGAACCGTCTGAAGATACTTGTAAATGGGATCCATCCAAGTATCCTCGTATTCTAGAGAGCTGTCTCAATAGGAGATGTCTTTGGTGTTTCCACTAGAGACGGCTTTTGGAGTTGCTCTAAAAAGACTCCTTTTGGTACTGGTGATCGGGAAAGAGATTCGAGCAAGCCGGGTTTGTGAGGAAATTATCCTTTCGAGGGATGAATTGTACCTCGAATCGAAAAAATACTTTTCAAGTTTTTGAACTTTCGATAAATCACCGAGACATGGCTCGGGTTAGAAGCGGTTGTCTTTTTTCGACTGATTCACGACTAGTTGAGAGTCTCCTCTCACAGTAGTCGCTCGAATCGCAGTGCTTCATTACTCAGATCTTTGGCTAGTAAACCTTCGTACTCTGCCCACGCTTGTTAGTGGCCTGAATGTTTAGTTTGTATGACATACTTTAAGGTCTCTCCGTTAGGAAATTCGGAGACTCACCCTCACCCGAGCCATTTAAAGTAAATGACCCGTCAAAGTACATTATCCACTTGTCGTGGGTATCGTCTTGGGGATCCCGAAACGATTCGAGATTTGTCCATTCGGTGACAAAGTCACGCCAAGATCTGGGATTTAATGGCCGTTCAGGACACGAAATGGAGGTCGAACTCCCCAAGTTCTCCGACCATTTAGATATGCGTCTCTCCGCTTCCCTATACTGGAGGATTACTCCCAAGGAAACTCAAACGCACAATTATCTTGTGCTACCGAAAATAATGCCGTAGTTTCCTCGAAGACATGAGGAGGGCATAGAGAAGCTTTTGGACTGAGGTAACGCTCCTTAGGTTCGTGCAAAACTCGCCACGTTAGTACCTCGGTCGTTGAGCGTGTTCACGTTCTATGACTAATCTTGCGCTCCTTGCTCGTGGCATGGCGGCTAGATAAATCAAGAGTGTCTCTTACGGTTTGGGAAGCCAGCACAGAGCACTCATAAGATATCTCTTGACATCCTCGAAGCGGCGCTGTTGCCTCTTCGACCACTCGAAACCCTCGTGCTTCCTTAGAAGTTTGAAGAAAGGTAGTCCTTTTCTCCCATCGTGCTATGAAACGACTTAAAGCCGCCATACACCTGTGAGTTTTGGACTTCTTTCTTGGCGGTTGGAGAGCGTGTTGGACAATGGCTTTTATCTTTTCGGGATTTGCTTTGATTCCTCGTATAGAGACCAGGAATCCAAGCAACTTTCCCGAAGAGACTCCAAACACACACTTCTCAGGATTGAGTTTCAAGCGGTGCTTTACGAGGTTGTCGAGCGTCTCTGCAAGTGCGAAACATGATCAAGCCGTTTGATGCTTTTTATGACTAGATCGTCAACATAGGCTTTCAAATTCGGCCTAGTTGAGGTGAAAAAAGTCGATTGCATCAAGCGTTGAAAGAAGCGCCCGACATTTTTAGACCAAATGGCATTTTGACATAGCAAAATATACCAAATGGAGTAATAAATGCGGTCTTTTCTTCATCTTCTAGACACATATTAATCTGATAGTAGCCAGAATATGCATCTAGAAAACTTAATGTTTCACAACCAGCAGTAGAGTCAACCAACTGATCGATACGAGGTAAAGGGAAATCATCTTTTGGACAAGTTTTATTAAGATCAGTGAAGTCAGCACATTACGCCACTTCGTCGCTAGACTTCCTAACCATTACGAGGTTGGCCAACCACTCTGGTGGTTGACTTCTCTTATAAAGCCCGCTTTAAGTAGCTTGTCCAATTCGACCTTATAGCCTCTCGTCGATTAGGGGCAAATCTTCGTAATTTTTGTTTTACTGGTACTTTGTCGTGTCCGTAAAGCTAGCTTGTGCTCCATCACTTCTTCTAGGACTCGGGCATGTCGGATGCTTGCCACGAAGACATCTGCGCTTTTGCTCGGAGGAAAGTGATGAGGCGTCTTCCTACTTTGGGATGGAAGTATCCTCGATCGGCGATCTTGAAGGTTCCTCTGACCAGGGGAACCTCTTTGACTTGGTCGTTTCGCTTGGCGCAGACTTTAGCTTCGAGCACTTGGTCGAAGGTTCGCCCTTTTCTTCCCGAGCTGGTATCGACCTACCATCTCGAGGGATCGACTGATCACATGCGTGTCGCCATCTTCTTATCATAATGAATTGTGATTACTCCTTTGGGACTGGCATCTTAAGACATTGATACTCATAATGAGTTGCCATTAAGAATTTTACCAAAGTAGTCGTCAGAGTATGGCGTTATATCAAAATGATCGAAATCGACCACATCAAGAGGATCTTCTCCATCTCGAAATTACTTGGTGAACCAAATGTAATAGGAAGGAAACTTGACCAATAGGTTTGGCGAAGATCCCGTATAATACCATGAAATGAATATCTTACCGCCTTACCTTGGTCACCAGGTACTTGCATCTCGTCCGGTGTTCATCAATAAAATACTTACCGAACTACCACCATCAATCAACACTCGATTCACTCGGCAGTTGTTGATGGTGGGTTCATTTCTGACGGTAACAACTGGTCGAATCGAAGGGATCGGGCATTTACCGTTCTCAAAAGAGATGGTGACTTCTCGACCACTTCGGTACTTTATTGACAAGAGGAGTCAATGGAGTTTACCTCGCTCGACCGCCTTAAGGTCATGCCTTGACTCTCGTCTGTGATGATCCCCCAAGATGTGCTCGATGGTGTGCTCGGGATCCCGAAGCGACATGTCCTCGTTGTTGTCCTGATTGCGTCACGACCAGCAGCTTGCCCTACTTCTTTGAGGCGGGAGTGGCCCTTGCCATTGTAGTAGTCTTCTAGCTTTCGTTGGAAAACTTCGGCAATTCTGGAGGTCATGCCCTTCCTTTTTATGGAAAGGGCACCACCTAGGCTTGTCGTTCTTCCATTCGGCGATTACCTTTGCCTCGCTCGGGGTATTATTTGGTAGTTCATGGCTCCTTATCACTTACGGTCAAGACCTCTTTAGAAGCATTGGCTTGAGGCTTTTGGCCCTTTGCCTTGTTCTTGGATTTCTTGGTCTTTTTATCCCTCTTTTTGCTACCTTCGCCCGTCTCTCGAGGTGCGTGGTCATCTCGATCGATGATTTTGGTCCACTCGACTGCTTCATCAGCAGTAGCATACCAATTAGCCATCTCGAAGAGTTCGCCTCTGATGGCGGGAGGTTTAAAGCGATGTCCTCAATGATCCTTCTGCTGCGGACTCCTGGCTTGAAGGCTCGATAATGAGATGGTCGAAACAGAATCGAATTGCTAACTTTGGTCAAACGCCTGATGAATTGGCGTAGTGTTTAAATCGTCGTTTTATCGCATCGATGTAGGTCGTCTTCCTTTAAAGGCGATGGTAGGTGCTGCTGAAATTGGCCGACAATAGATCGCGAGAGATGTTGCCACGAGTAGATCGACTCGATGGTTGGTTTAATAACCATGATCGGCGAGACCCTTGAGCACAGTTGGAAGGTAATTCGCCATGACGCGTGCTCCTCCTCCTCGTTGCTTTCGAGCAGCGATCGTGTAGATCTGAAGGAATTCGATGGGATTTTGAGACCCATCAAATTTCTCCATGTTCCTGGTCGAAACCGCGTGCCAAGAAGCGACTCGGAGGTCGCAAGAATGCCCGACATCCGAGTAATTACGTCGTGAACGCCTCCTTTGCATAAAAGAGGGGTTGGCGTCGCCAGTGTCGTGCCGGCGATACCCGGCCATTAGTGAATCGACTTATGGTAAGTCTCGATCCTCACGGTAATACTCCTCGTATCTTGTCTGCCTTCTTGCAGACCATTGGCCTCGGAGCGGTGAATGATCACCTCTCCTAGGAGCTTTATGTTCTTCAGGTGTTCGAGGAAATCTTTTCCGGATTGTGGAGTGATGTACCTTGCGGCGATCTCCATGCGGTGAATTATTCGAACGACTGGAAGCTGATGGAGTCGTACTGCCACGACTTCCAGAATGATGTCGGCGGGGTCGTTTGAGCTTGCTCGTCGTATTCTGCAGCCTTTGTGCGATCTCTTCAGCGAAGAGGTCGTAGTCGGGCGCTCGGGCAAGTTCTCGAGAGGGGTTCTCGAGCAGGTTGTTGATGTCTTTGAAGTTCTGAGCTTCCTCCGGGTATTGGCGGCGCCCGGGCAATTTTCTACGAGTTGCGACTTCGTTTCGTCGACTATTTCGGGATCATCCGTGACGACCTTTGACCTTGCTTTAGTGGGGTGTGATGATCTCGATAATTTCCCCACGCTCATCGAGTGTTGACTACGCTCGTCATTGGAGGCGTCCTCGTCATCGCCCGCAGTGGTCGTAGGGTGTGATCTTCGGGGAGCATCCTCAGCCCTACTTCCAGGAGAGTTATTGCTACCTGAGGGCAGGACGAAGACCTCCTGTTGATGATCTCCACTTGCACTAGAGGCCTCCTCACTTGAGGAGTCGTCAAATGACACCATTTGGCGACTTGAAGCAAACCCCTCGGGAAGGGAATTCGGTTATAACAGTCTTTGTCGACAAGTGAGTCTGCGTTGGGATGGTGGACGCAGAAGATCATGTTCGATCGCATCCTTGGCTGGAGCTAGCCGGAGAGAAAGAATCACCAGATCTTGATGAAGATCCGAATTACGCTTCAAGAGTTGTCGGCTAGGTCGGGATGTCTTAGGTGGACTTGGACATTTGGAGAGGGAACTCTTGCCATGCCCTGAGTCTGCCTTGGGACAGTCCTCATTTAGGTCGGATTGACCCTTGCCCTCTGAGGAAACTGGTTCTCCGTCTGGGCGTATAGTTGTGGGGGATATGGACCCCTCCTCAACTCCATCGGTGGCAAAGTCTCCTGGAGAAAGATCTCCAGGGGCGACATCACCATCGGAGGATGCATCACTTGGCTCGTAGTCGAAACCGGCATCCATGTCAATGTTTGCATAATCGGCCAAGTCGAACCAGTTCTCCTCATTCCACTCTCCTGCCATGAGAACATGAGAATTGAAAGGACGGAGGGAAAAACTGATGACTCGAAGATCCCCACGGTCGGCGCCAACTGTCGGTGTTTTAGGACCGAACTTACGTAAAGATTGTTTGATTCGCGGGTTCCTCTAGGCTCAAAATCACACAGAGATGGAGACACGGGAATTTTATACAGGTTCGGGCCTTCTCCTAGGAGAATAACAACCCTACTCTTGTGTGTATGTATTGAGTATCTTGGATTACAAGATCAAGCCATAAAACTAGAGTATTGTGCTTCTCGATTCGGGCCCTCCCTATTACTCGATGATCCTTGCCTTTTATATCAGTCCCCGAATATGTACGTTGGACCTCTAATAAAAGATCACTTAATCATCCGGATCGTAGGCGCCCGTTCTTTGGAGGTTCTTGCAGGAGTTAAAACTTTCTCACGTCACCGAGGCAATTATCATCATAAAGGGAGTTAAAATCGTGCCATTATCTTAGGAAATAATGGCGTAGTTTATTGCTTGTATTTTGAATACGGTGCGGAAGATTCCTTTATCGACTAGGCCCACATGTCCGTGAGCCTTGTCGATTAGGGCTGATGCGTAGAAGGTCTTCTGACCGCGGGATGTAAATAGGAAAGCTTCGATGCGCATATTGATCGTAGTAGAGCTTACGATTATGGGATAGTCGTATAAGGATCTCAT